>JAJPUD010007948.1:49723-98160 GCA_023553655.1 Myrmecobius fasciatus | reverse complement strand
CTTTTGCTTCTTCATTTTTTTTTTTTTAAACAGCGTGTATATCTCTTCAAGGTTTGGAAAAACCTTGGCTAAAGCTCCTTGCCCTGGGGCAATTTGGCGAATTAATTTAAGGTGTCCTCATTTGTGTGAGAAAAGTACTCTTTTTTTATCTTTAACTGCACATTTTTACTTTTTAGAATCACATTATACTTAGTTCTACCTCAGTCTTTATTTTGAACTTTCCAATTACTATAGACAATCTTAAACATATTTACATTTTTATACATTAAAAAATAAATAATTTGTCCTTATTGAGTCCTTTGTAATTAATTAATGTTTTCCTTATATTTTTCTTGGATTTTTTTTTTTTTTTTGCTTTTTGCTGAGGCAATTGGGGTTAAGTGACTTGCCCAGGGTCACACAGCTAGGAAGTGTCTGAGATCACATTTGAACTCAGGTCCTCCTGACTTCAGGGCTGGTGCTCTAACCACTGCGCCACCTAGCTGCCCCTCTCTTGGATTTTACATATCAAATTTTCTACTTTTGCAATTTTTTCTTTTTGCAATAAAATTCTCAGTCAGATAATGAGTTGAATATATAACTTTTAAACTATATGGTTGATTTTTAAATCACATCATACTCAGCTCTATCCCAAATTTTCTTTTGAACTACTCAGTTACTGACATATGGATTACAATTCCACATAGAAAAAGTAAACAATTCATCCTTATTGAGGTCTTTGGATCTAATATGTCAAATTTCCTATTAAGTTCAAGTCTTTTTGCAACAAAATCCCGAAAATCTGGCAATACATTGAATATCCCTCTTTTTCATTCAGGATTATGCTTAACTTTGCTGGGTGTGATATTTTTGGGCACAACCTTAGTTCTTTTACTCTTTGATATATAATGTTCTAAAACCTGTAGTCTTTTAAGGTAATCACTATAGGTCTTGTGTAATTCTAATTGTGATTCTGCCAGATTTAATTTTTGTTCTTATATTTTTTCTTACCTTGGGGGTTTTAGAATTGTTTATGATTTTCCTGTAGATTTTCCTCATAGGATCTCTTTCAGATCAATGTTTTTTTTTTTTTTTAATTTATACTTTCCCTTGCTCTAACATTTCAGGATAATTTTAATTATTTCTTGTATTATTGTATCAAGATTCTTTTTTGATCATAGCTTTGAGGTAGACCAGTTATTTTATGTTTTCTCTCCTTGATCTATTCTCCAGATCAGTTTTTTCTGATGTTACACATTCTCTTTTATTTTTCCTTCTTTTTATTTTGTTTTATTATTTCATGGTCTAATAACTTTTATGGCTTCCCCTTGATCAGTTCTAATTTTCAAGTTCTAAATTCAGATAGAAATGAGAGGGCAAGGGGCAGCTAGGTGCTGCAATAGATAGAGCACCAGCCCTGAAGTCAGGAGGAAGGACCTGAGTTCAAATATGGCCTCAGACATTTAATACTTCCTAGCTCTGTGACTCTGGGCAAGTCACTTAACCCCAATTATATCAGCCAAAAAAAAAATAAAATTAAAAAAAATGAAATGAGAGGGCAAATAGATAAGGCTGGGAAATAGGATAAAGAAAGGATTCTTGGAGGAGGATAGCTTAAGTAATAGGAGGGTAAGGCAGTGGAAAGAAGCAAATTTCTTAAGGTTCTAGATTTCTTTTTTTCAGTTAGTTTACTTTTCATAATTTTGGGTTTTTTTGGGATTGTTTCTTTTTTAAAAATTTTTTCTTCAGTCTCTTATATTTGACTTTTAAAATCTTTTTTGATTTATTCTGTGAATTCTTTTAGGGGAGGTGAAGTTACTCTTTGGAGAGGTTTTTTTTTTCCTGTTGTTTCTTTTTGCATCAGTATGTTCTTCTGCAGATAAGCCAATCTTCTCTATTACAATAATAGCTATCTTTGGTTGAGTTCTATATTCTTTATATGTTCATTAAAATATAACAATTTGCTATTATAATCACCTCTAAATATGGAATGGGGGGCTTTGAATTTCTGGCCTCACGTTTTTATTGTTATTTTCTGAACTTTGTTTTGGGCCTAACCATATCTCTACATCTTCCCCCCTAAGCCATGGGTAGGATCCCAGCACACTATGCTGGAAATGCTCTTGCTCCCCGAGAACCCTCTAGGGTCTATAACCTTCACTTGTCCCCTCTGGCCTGGAACCAAAACCAAGAACTGTTTTCCTCTAAGTGCCCATAGCTAGTAGCACTCCTCACTCTACTACTTCTACACTCACCAGACTTGTACTAGGTCCTTGCTCAGGACCACATCTGGGCAGTATAGGCCTGGATAGGCCTGGCATCCCTTGTCAATAGAGGCTTCCTCAATCTTCCCTTTCTTAGATGCCTGATTCTCCAAGCAGTCCAAGAGGTGAAAATTCTTGTGACTGAGGCGAGGTGTGCCTCAGTATTCAAGTTACCCCAGGGCTAAAAGCTTGCTATTTCAGTGGATCTAGCTTAGAAGTGTTTACATTTCACTTTGGCTAAATCTCCATTCTGGTATTTTTTTTTCAGATCTCTAGTTTTCCCAAGAGGACCACTGTTCTGCCCCAATTCTTTGTTGTAGTAGTAGTAGTCATTATTGTTGTTCCATTCTACATTAACCTTATGGCATTATTTTTAGATGTTTGTGGAGGAAATCTGGAAAGCTTAAAATTTTCTGATGTACTCTTCCATCTTCCCAAAACCTTCTCTTCTACCTGTATATATTTTGCATGTATCCATTTTTTAATATGTTGTATTCTTCATTGAGATGTATGCTTCTTGAGGAAAGGAACTAAAAGTCATGAAAAGTCAAAGTTGGTTTAGAATGGGAAAAACTGGACATGTTTGTAGGCAACATAGAAGGAACTCATAGTTAAAGAGAGATTGAAGATAAAACAATGAAATGCAGAGATAAAAAGGAAAAGAGGTGGGAGGGAATGGGATTTAGGGTAGATGTAAAGGATTTGACCTAAATAAAGAAAAAAGGAATCTCAGGAAAAGAGTGAGGGAGGATAGGACAGTGGATGGTATTTTTGAAGTATCTAATGGGAAAAAAGAGATGCTCATAAAAGATGACTTTTATTTGCTTGGCAAAACAAGAAGTAAAATTCTCAGATGAGAAGGGAAAAGGAAAGGGTAATATAGGAAGCTTGAGGAGAAAAAGAAGATTTTTGAACAGTTACTAGAGGGAAATGGATAGAGATTAAACCAATGAAGAATGAAAGGATTATCATGTGATAACAAAGGGGAATTTAGATTTTATAAATTTGGCAGCTAGGTGGCACTGTGAATAGAGTACAGGTCAGGGAGTCAAGAAGACCTGAATTCAAATGCAATCTCAGATTTTATAAACTGGGCGATTTACATGCAAAGTTGTTTGCCCCATTTTCATTTCTTGTAAAATGAATGGGAGAAGGAAATGGCAAATCTCTTCAGTATCTTTGCCAAGAAAGCCCCAAAGAGATTCATGAAGAGTTGGAAATGACTGAAAAATGACTGAACAACAATGAATTTGCAGTGGAGATAGCACAATTATACAACTTTCTATAGTGATGTTGAATAGTTCAAAAGCAAGTGAAGAGAGAAGATAGATTGTAGAGAGGCAGGAAACCCAGGAATGACGTTTTTTGTCATCTGAGCTTCTTTAGTGGATACTTTATTAGTAATTTTCAAAGATACTATATAAAGAGAATTTCTTTTCAAGTATGGTTTGGATGAGGATCATGAAGTTAGAGCTGGAAAGGACCTAAAAGTTTATTTTAATAATTTCATTTTATAGAGGAAATGATTAAGCGATCTTGAAAGTTTATACATCTAGTAATTAGCAGAGACCAGATTTAAACTAGATAGGCTGATTGTATATTCAGCATTCTTTCCACTTTGACCACACCACTTCCTATTTAGTTATGGGGAATATCACCTCTATTACTTGTCATCTCTCCTTAATGCTCAACTCAGTTAATGCTCAAACTTGAAAAAGCCATTTACATTCAGTTCTTTCACTCCCTTTCCTTTTACTCTCTCTTTTCTAAATTCTCTGCTTTCTGGCTTCTAACATCCTCATGCAATAGAATTTGCTGAATTTGCATGGTTACCACTTTTCTTTAAATGCTAGTTCTGATGACATTTTTGTCAATTTTAATCTTTCTTGAACTCTTCACATTTAATTTCGTTGATCAAATTTTCCTCCTAGCTACTCTTTTTTTAGTTTAGTTTTTTTTTTTTTTTTTTTTGTAATACTGTTTCTTCTGGTTCTCTTCCTTATCACTTACTTAAATCTTATTGTCCCTCAGCCTTCCTTGCTGGTTCTTCATCCATGTCAAGCCCATTAACCAAGATTGTTCCCTCAAAGATATGCCCACTTTTCACTGTATACTATCTCATTTAGTGATCTCATCAAGTCCCATCAATTCAATCATAATATCTCTGAAAAGGATTCCCATTTCTACATGGAGACTGAATAGAAGTAGATAATTAGGGCAGACAGTTTGAAGCTCTAGCACCAAGGATTTAGTTCAAACACCTGCAAAAATTCCTATGTAGTACTTAGAATTTAGAATTCTTGAAGGCAATTCCTGTGAATATATGTATGTATATATGCATATGTGTATATAAGTATATATAGTTAGGTTCTGATTAATGTAATTTATGAATCTGTGAATTGATTGTATTGTTAAAATTCACACTATATGCTGGAACCAATGACATTTTTAATATAATTATAAGTTTGAGTAGTATGAATTTATATACATACAACCACTTTAAAGGATACATTATTTTCATTATATTTAGCTGCATGCATAAAGGGTACTTGATTTTCTTCTAACTCAGTATATAATTAAAGATAATGTATTATATTCAGCAGGTTGTTATTCCTATTTTCTCTGTATTACTTGTTATCCTTGAACAAATCATCTCACCTTTATTGGATTGTCAGAAGGAAATAATTTCATTGGTTGAACAAAAAAATTGATCTCATTCTTTGAGGTTTTTAAATAGCTAAGCCCCGGAGATAGTTAGAAATTTGGGCCATTTTAGAGAAAGATGATAATGAGGGAAGAATTCAGTTCTTTACTTCTTATCAGAGAAGATGAGATTTTATCTTTTCTCCTTCTTCCCCCATTAGCCATGGTGACCAACAACAGTCTCATCCAGAGGGAGATACCTCATCCAGAATCTGAGAATTTGTTCTAGACAGTTTGAGGCAAGATTAAAGTAGACACATATAGACAGTCTAGAAACAATTTCTGGAACCAAAGAAGAGTTGGCAATGAACTCAAAATAGAATAACTCCTACCTTTTGAGAGTTGACTTCAGAGAGGATAAGGAGGAGGATTTGGAAGCTTTAGTTGCTTTTTTTGCCTTAGTCATATGTACTCTACATGTGTACCACATCACTATTGTACTATAAGTTTGTGCCAGCTCTTCTCAAGGATACTTTTTATTTTTGTGGAGGAGCAAACCCTTGGTTTCTTCAGGGAATATTTTATAAGTAATGTTATTATTATGTAATTTATGTGTTCTATTTATTTTTTTCCTGAAAATTAGTAATGTTAACTGGCTGTTAATGGAAAGCTCATGGGGACTGGTGGGGACTAATGAGCTATCATTTTAGCAGTGGGTAGTTCCTGAGGTCCTCTCTTGAGCTGAACTGCCTGCAGAAGACACTATGAGCTAAATATATACTTATTTAAAGATTAAAGACTCACACAAAGCAAGCACTCACAAAGGTGAGAAGAAGGAGTACAAGGACACTCTTAAGGTATCGCTGATTGTGACAGACAGAATAACCTTTTATGGTGTCCCTGCATCAAAGAAAATTCTGTGCTATTTGAACAAAGCAGAATTGCAGTATCACAAAGGAGAAATATGGGACATGCAAATCTAGGAACTTTTGCATCATAAATATTTAAATGAATTACTTATACCCAACATGTGTTAGAACCTTCTGAACTCTTACTGGACTGATTGGTCACAGTTGAACATATTGTACTGTGACTCCAATATCATGGTGTCATTAGTGCTCTTTGATTATGGAAGAGGAATAGCATAAGTAGTCAGTGTCCTCTGGGAACTTATCCTTACTACTTTAAGTGCAAATTTAGGGAAGTAGCCCATATTGAATACTAAATATAACTTAGGGAGAACTAATTTTGATGAGATTTTCTATACTTTTATAAGCCGTCACTTATTGTGATAATTTCTGACATTACTGTGATAATTACAGCCGTAATCAAACTAAATGGTGTGTGGATATGGATGTGTGTGTGTGTGTGTGTGTATGTGTGTGTAACTGAGAACAGAAGGGAGGGGGAGGAGTAAGAAATGGTAAAAGAAAACTTTCATAGAAGCATTCAAGAGACAAAATATGGCAGCACAATGACTCTAGTTTTGCCTTGAAGAAGGCTAGACCTCAAGATTCTAGTGTACAGAGTATTATAGTATTTATGTGGAATTTATAGAATTTTCTTTTATTATTATTATTTAAATAATCTTTAATTGTAAACAAATTAATTAAATAATCAATATTAGCATATTAATGATTATATTATTTATTGTCTGAAAAAGCATTCCTTGCAAAAATGAATGATAACTATTTGTATCCTTATGAAATAGCCCTCTTAGAACTCCTAATAGACTGGCGACAACTTCACTTGCTTAGTTTATTGTGGTTTGAGGTGAGAACTGTTAGTTCTCAGAAGAATGTAAAAACTTTTTGAACATGAATCAAGAAAAGCAAGAAAGAAAAAATCATTGAGAAGAATGCATCTTGGGAGCCAGAGCATCAGGCAGAAAGGCACTGGTGCCTAGAACAAAGCTAAATGAAAAACCACTAGCTGAAAACATTTAAACACTGTAACATGCAGAGTTTCTAGGAAGAAACTGAAGAGATCCCCAAACTGTGCAACTGCCACAGAGGTATGTTAGATTTCAGAGGGCTATGAATCCACTCTTAAGTATGCCGTGTAAACCAAAAAAGCTAATATACTATGTACTAATAAAGCCCTAGTGACAAGAATTGGTACTGTGATAGACCCACTGTATTCTTCCTGAAGCAGAACAAGTGCCAAGGCTTTCATGCAAAGGAAAATCTGAACAGCCAGCTCCCTTTTTAAAAATTAAAGTTTAGAAGGAATATGCTGATTTTCATTCAGTTTCAGATCAGAAAGCATCATGATATTGTAAAAAAAATATAAGAAGTTTGTCATCAAAGTTTCATTTAGTTTTGAGTCACCAACAACAATAGTAAAGGACTTATGACTGTTTAAAATTTTTTTAGGAAAGTAAATGGAATTTTGCATTGACTTGATTCAAAGGATTTGCTATGTTTGTGCTTTTGCTAGTAACAAGAACCTGTTATGTACCCTCAAGATAAAAGTTGGGCTCTACCCTGGAGAAAAAGGGCAATAATTGAGGACTGAACTTTTTGGGGTATGACAGTAAATGAAATATTATTTTTCCACAATGGAAGAACTTCAGAGTAAATAATGAAGAACTTCCATTCTTGAAAGGGGGAAAAAACACAATCTTTCAGAAGGATAGAGAAGGATAAAGGGATATAATATAAAGAAAGAACCACTGAACATTTGAAATTGAAGGGTAGATCTGGGACTTTCCCCCAGAGCATGAAAGTGATCCCTCTGCAAAAAAAAGATTGGTAGAGAATATCAGTGATTCCTAGGACACAATATTGACAGAAGGGCTAGCAATAAAACTCCTATTCTCAGACGTTTATATAAACTGAGGCTGATTTTATGCAAGAGGTAAATTTGACACCATAGGCGTCACTGTGGGTTAGTAGAATAATACTGATAGAGATGTGGCTCTTGAAAGGTACATTAAAAAAGAACAAAATAAGGAAAAAATATGAGAGGGGAACACTGTGTATAAAAAAAGAATATACTCATGTAAGATATTCCAAAAATCAGAGGAAAAATCATGATAAAGAGAATAAGAGATGTGGGATAATGGGAAAGGAAATAAATAATGTAATGGGAATCAGGAGTATGCTGTAATCAGTTTCAAAAGGCTTCTATTAAATTCTCAATATGAATACCCTTGGAAATTAGTCAATTAAGACTGGGCTTGATTTAATGTTCTGTTGATTATATAGATTTAAGAAAGTCATGGAGCAAATGTTGATAATGAATTAAATGTAAAAGTGCCCTAAATACTTGGGGTTTGTTAAACCTTTATCAGCATATCACTGGGTGGGCATTTGCACAGTCCACACTCTTATAAGAGGAAATAAATTTGATATCTTGGGGAAAACAAAACAAAACAAAAAGATGTGATATAATGAGAGAAATGGGGAGAGAGTGGAGATGTTCAACTTCCTAACCATTGTTGGAAATGTCAGGAAATATTAGGAGGAAGTGAACAACTCCATCTTTTAATTTGTAATAGAGGAAAAGTGATCTTAATTTGAGGGGCATCATTGATATGGAGAAAGTAGATTTCAAAGAGTGCAGAGAAAATATAGGTAAGATCATATGATCTCAAATTTGACAAGAAATATTAATCCATCAGAGGCTGAGGGGAAGCTCTCAAGAATGTAATTCTGAAGAGGAGAAAAACAATCCAAGAAGAAGAAAAGGGGACATTGTCAAAGATACTAATATCTCATCAATTTTGTTATTTAAAAGATTTATATCATATCTTAAAAGAGGGAAGCAAAGATATAGACTGACTGAATATGAAAACATGCTAGATCATGTAAAAATAGTTTCAGTGATTCAGTAAAGATTAGAATAAGTCTTAAGCTGTTGAAATCTCAGACTAATAAAAGAACATTTTAAATGGCAACTTTTTGAGGACAAAAGATCAAAGAAGGGATTGACTTGAACTGAATAAGTTTGTTAGAGTATGTGAATAGATGATAATAGCTTAGTAGCTTATTTTTTTCTGCCGAAAAGAATGATTTTTGAATTAGGAAGAATATCACAGTATGAATAATTGGGAGTTCAAAACCTAGATAAGTAAGACAATGATAAGAGAAGACCTTGTTCTCCTTCTGAGTTAATCTCACTAGTAGTGGATGGATGTTTATCTTCCAAGTACAAGTCAAATTGATGGTCCACTGTCAAACAACAAAATGCTGATAACAAACAAAAAAAATTAAAAACTAAGACAAAAAGACCCTGTCCCTGCTCTTAAGGAGATCAATCTAATGGAAGATAGAACATATAAGTAATACATACATGATATATAGAGAGCAAATAGATCTACATACATATACAAATATATAGAGAGCAGATAATCTCAGAAAAAAGGTGATGGTGAGGCCAGGTGTAGCATAGCAAAAGGTAAGATTGGAGCTAAGTAATGAAGGACAGGCAAGAGTTCAGATCACAAAGTAGTAACATGAGCTCCATTGTGGTTGCTGTCAAAAAATTACAGGATAGTAGTTTGATAGAAACTTGTAGTTGATATCTTGGAAAAGGATGTTAGTTAATAGCATTTATTAAGCATTTTCACTGTGCCAGTATTGTGAAAATCCCTTCCCCCCAATATTGGAGCAAGTTTTTTTGTTTCATTTTTTTTATAGTAATCTCAGTGAAAGCATAAGATACTTCACTTGTCAATATTATGCATAATAAAAATCAGGAAAATTACTTAAAATATTAATGCAGAACCAGGTTCATAAAACATCTGAAAATACTAGAACCAAGGCCATAATCCAATAGAAGAAGTGAGAATATAAAGATTCTATTTGACATGTAATAAGAATATATGCAAAAACCCTCAACTTGGATTAAAATAATTGACATTATTAAACGTACCAAATGGCAGAGAGATGACTTGATGTGAGAAACTAGATGTTTGCACAGAAGCGGCCTGATAGGGTCTGCAAAACAGTCAATTGTGGGCGATGATAGGCAGCTAATTACATACTGGGTGGCTTGATAGAAACAAAACTAATAATAAATGGCAGCCACAGGGTTTTAATTTGGGTATTCAGAAATAGAAATATCATGCCTAGAATTTGAACAAGTATCAAATGAAATGGCATTTGAAAAGCAAATAGCAAAAGACATGGCACATTATAATAGGTGTTTAATATTTGTTTGTTCCCTCTCTACTCCTCATTCCCAGTTCAGAAGAAGGGAGATATGAAATCTTAAGCTACTCTGTCCCAGTTAGAACCCATCTGGAGAATATCAAGGTCATTAATAGTGTGCCCTGTAGTGTAGCTGTAGATCGAGTTGGCTGTAGAGCCAAGAAGACCTGGATCTAAGTATAAACTTTAAATCATATTGGCTATGAGCCAGGACAAATCATATTAGACCATTATAGGCATCTCTAAGACTGAACTATAATAGGTGATCTCAATTCTAATTGAAATAGGGTGTATCCATATCCAGGAGTTCATTATGCCAATGATTCACAAAACTGATTCTTGTCCCTATCCACTGACAAAACAGAGAACATTAAGAAAATGGGTGGTGAGGATTCTGGGAAGATGGCAGAGTAGGTCAGTAAATTTCAAGCTCTCTGGATTTCTCCCACAAATAGAACAAATTTTCACCTGAGGGTGAACATAGACTGGTGAAAAATCAAGAGGACAAGTCCTCTGGATACAACCCAAGAAGATCTGAAGCCTGAGCCTGGTCTGGGGATTAGCAGTGTGAATTGCAAACACTCTGGGCTAGCTCCACAGAAATACTAAGTGGGAAGTTCGGGGGCAAGCAGGGTTTGGCTGGAGCCTTGGCAGGAGCTACAGGAACTTCACCCCTACTGAGAAGACTAAGGGAACCTTAGCTGATGCTGTGTTGCAGAGATGCAGCCTTGGGCTAGAAGGAACCAGTATATCTGGTGAGTGTAGAAAACAATGGGGCAGGCCCACATTTGCAGGAGGAGTGAAGCTTTGTTTTGGGGTTCCAGGTCAGAAGGGAGAGCTGAAGTGAAGCCAGAGGAATCATTCCCTACCCTATAATTAGAGATGCTTACTCTAATAGTTCTCAATAAAAAATAAATAAACTGACAAAGAAGAAAACTCAATCATAGAAACTTACTATGGAAATAAGGAAGACCATAGTTCATCTTTAGAGGAGACTGAACTAAAAAGAAAAAGTTTCTTCTACCCCAAAGAGTAAAGTTAAATGGCTCCCTGCCCAGAGAAAATGTATAGAAGAACCGCCCCCCCATTTAAAAATCAAATGAGAGACATTGAGAAAAAATAAAAAAAATTAAAAACCATCCAAGAAAAACAAGATTATAAAAAAATTAACCAACTAGAAAAGGAAATACAGAGTCTTAAAGATGAAAATAACTCTTTAAAAATTAGAATTGGACAAGGGGAAGCCAGTGAAGTTATGAGACCAAAAAATTACAAAATAAAAAGAATGAAAAAATAGAATGGAATGTGAACCATAAGAAAAACCACAGATCTGAATAATAGGCCAGGAAGACAAAATATAAGAATAATTGGACTACTTGAAAGCAGTGACCAAAAAAAAAAACCTTGGCACAATAAATAATTCAAGAAAATTGTCCTGGAATGATATAACATGAGGGGAATATAGAAATAGCAAAAATTCCACCATTTATCACCTCAAAGAGATCCTTTATGGAAAACACATAGGAATATTATCAAATTTTAAAACCCCCAAATCAAAGAGAAAATTTTGCAATAAACAAGAAAAAATAATTCAAATACATTTGACCTACAATTAGAATGGTACAAGACTTAACAGTCACCAGGATAAAAGACTGCAGGTTCTGCAATCATATATACCAGTAATCAAAAGAAGTAGGTCTGCAGCTTGAAAGTATCACATTCCCCCAAATTATCTATAATATTGAATAAAATAGGCATTCAATGAACCAAAACCAAACTCAATAGAAAATTTAACATACAGGGACAAATATCAAAGTTTCATGGAATTTAACATGGATAAATTGTTTTCACATGGAAATATATACCATATGTTTGATTGACTTTAGCAATTGGATGGTTTAAAAGAAATATTGGGTCAGAGTTGAGTATGATCTGATTCTAAAAACCAAAGCCACCTAGGAAAAGGTAAAAATAGTAATTTTATTATACAAATGAGGTGCAGAAGAATAGACATAAAAGTATTACAGAGGGGTAGAGGGCTTGTAGTTTTGAAAACCTACTCACATCAGGAATGGTTTGGTCAACACTACATATATACCATGAAGGGTATAGCACCCTCCTAAAGTCTACAAATAAGAGGGGAGAAATGAGCAAAATGGGGGAAGCAAAGGGTGAGAGAAGAAGAGAAGAAAGAAATCCACGGTTGGGAGGAGTTTAATATCAAGTTAAAGATCAGAATTAAAGCAAAAGAGTTAGCAAGAAGGAAAGAAGAGATATACATACATAAATACAACAAAAATCAGGAGTAGAATTTATTAGAAAAAAAAGTATTGCTAGTAATCATTGATCTTAGACAAAGTCAAACTTAAAAAATTCATTCAAGAGAGAAATATGTGTTATATGTCAGCCATATTAATATTGTTTTAGATGCATGTTTATATTGTGTAAATGTGCATATATCTATATATGTGTGTGAGTATATGTAGATATGTATGTATGTTGCTTTACATATTTGTTTATGTGGATATATAAATGTGTCTGAGTCTGTGTGTGGGTGTGAATGTATGTGTTTTATATGTGTATATATGTGGATGTGTGGATGGGTGTGTGTTGTATATGTATATGTCTCTATAACTATATATAAATGTCTGTGATTCATTATAGCCTGCTTAGGAGAGGTATATGAAAGGGGAAAAAAGAACAAAGTAAAAAAAGTGTAGCAGAGAAAAGAACCTATAAAGAAAGCAAAAATGGACACTCATGAAAATAATTTCTTCTATTATACTTTCTTGAACTGGTAATTTATTGTTATGTATTTTAAATCCTCCCTGATGTTCTGATGGGCCCATGATGTTCTGATTTTATTTCATTTCATTTTATTTTCCTTTCCTTTTTTTTTTTTTTTGCTATTTTTCTTAATAAAAAAGAAAATGGGTGACCTGCAGGGAAACTGGTCTTTCTAATTGACTGAAGTTAATAGAAACTTTAGGCTAAATTAGGAAAACAAACAAACAAACAAAAAAAAAACAAACAAACAAGGAACATGGATGAGTAGTTCTGCCCTAGGGCTTAACCTCCTTTTCCCATCAATTCCTTTTCATGCCTTCCCACCAAAAAAAAACTTTCTTAGCCCTCCCAGAGGATTTAGAGGGATAAAGGAACTTAGATATCAGGTCTTTTCAGGTGAAGAATATGAAGCTCAGAAAGAAGAAATTGACTTGCTGTAGATATTAAGTGGAGTCAGAATTTGAACCGATTTCCTTTGATTAGTTACCACTGTTACCACTATATTCCTGTTTCTCTTAAATCCACTCCTGCCATAGGTCTCCCACATTCCCTTTTAAGTTCCAACCAATTTCTTTCCTCCTCCCTCCAATTCCCTTCTAAATTCCCTCCATCCTTTTTGAAGACTCTCCCCTCCCCACACCAGCTCCCCTCTGCCCATCTCCCAGTCCCACCAAATATGCAGACAGAGGCAATGGCTGACACTGGAAGTTGGATATAATTGCATCCTTGAGGCAGGCACAGGGCAGAGGGGGCACTGTACAGAGCAGACCCCCAAGATTTGGGGTCATCTGGTTAGACATTGACCCATCCTCTTTTTCTCCCTCTTTCTTCTTCAGTCATCTGGAACAACTTTTTCCACGTAAAGGGCATCTCGGTAAATTTAGTTCATAGTGTGGCTGCATTCCAAAGGGGGTGCAGCAGGGAGTGGGGCAGGTCTGGGGACAAGGGCAGGGGTAAGGGGGCCAATCCTGTTAGGATGTTTGTGACTCCCTCAATTTCTCCACAGCCCTGTCCACATCACCCTCTGTGGCAATGAGGGCCTGGAGGTTAGCCTCTGGGTTGAGGAAACCCATGGCTTGCAGCTGTTCCAGCTGGGGCTGAAAGTAAGCCTCAGGCTGCTGCAATGGAGATACCTGCAGCTGGGGGCTGCTGTTGGTCAAGACCTGCAACATCTGGAGGAAGGAGGTGGACTGAGGTCCTACCTCAGCCAAGCCTAGACCAGGGGACACTGTTCGGGTAGCCATTTCTGAGGGCTCCTCTGAGTTTGCCATTGATGTTGGATTGCTTAGGGAGAAGGTACCCATGTCAGTCTCAGCAATGACAGAAGGGATCCCCAGGACCCCAAGGGAAGGGGTGAACCAGAGCAAGAGACGGGGAGCCTCAGTGGCAAGGGTTTGTAGGCCATTCTCAATTTGCAACAGGGCTTGTAAAGCACGAGGATTTGCCATGGCTGCTTGAAGGTGGATGAGCAGTGGCAGCTGGCTTCGCATTTCCTCCTGAAATTGCAGGGCACCTGGAGGGGAGGCTTCCAGTGTGACTGGTCGTGGGGGCCTCATATAGGTTGGCGCAGCCAGCCATGCGGGCTCTGGTGCTTGGGGGCCTCCGGCAACTGGGGTTGGGGACGTGGTCACAATGCCATCCCCACTGGTGTCTGTCAGACCTGACACCAGATTGGGCATGTTGGTGCTGTGGCCTTTGGGGCCTATACTACCATCTTCTTCCTTGTCACTACTCCTGTTGGAGTTGCTGGTTGAAGGGGATCTCAGAAATACAGGGCAGGCGGTCTTGGCTTTGACTGCAAGAGGCTCTTTGGGTAAGGACTGTCTGGTTCCAGACTGCTGGACTGGGGGTACTGTGGGGGGCACATGATCTCCTGACAGAGACATTGGGCCAGGATCTTGACTGAGTCCCAGAGGGGAGACTGGCCCCTGCAAATAAGCACCCAAGCCCTGTGGAGGGTCAGAGACCTGCTGGAGATAGCCCGCTAGCCCTATGCTGGGAAAGCTGGGAGAGCCTCCTTGGGAGTTGGATCTGAGCGGGACAGGCCTGGAGTCCTGGCCTCCACGCCGCCTCTCCCGTCTTCCTGCCGTGATCCCATACTGGCTGGCCCAGGGATTGGGGAGGGGGTTACAGTTCTCAGTCCGAGAAGGCTGACTACATCCTGAACTGGTGGTACTGGAGGTGGCAGCTGCCGCCGCAAAGGGATTCCCACCAAACTGCTCCTGGACTGCATTTAGCATGGGGTCCATGACATCAGTGTACATGGTCCGCAAGGCATTGTAACCCCCGGGGATACTCTCCAGGTTGCTGAGGGCCCTGTCCTGGCTCCGCATCATTTCCTGCATCATAGCTGGGTTACGCAGGAATTCTAGGGTCTGGCGCATGATCTCTGGGTTGTTGAGGATGTGCCCAATCTCCGGGTTGTGCTGGATCAGTTGCTGCATGTAGGGATTGTCAAGGACCAGCTGCCGGACCAGGCCCGTATTGGAGAGGAGGCCCTGGATGAAGGGGTCATCGATGATCTGGGCCACCAGCTCGGGCACGGATATGTGCTGCCACAAGAGCTGGCTCTGCAGGTCGGGAAAGCTGCCGGACGTGAGACCCAATCCATTGAGCCCCGTGAGGACACCCAGGCCGAAGGGGTGTGCCCCGCCGGGGTGGACTGGGACTGGTGGGGGGGGTGGAGGGGGTGGAGGGGGCGGGGCTGGCTGGCCGGAGGCCAGGTACTCTGGCCCCTCACCCCGCTTCTGCATCTTGATGACTAGGTGGACGGTGAGCCCATCACGAATGCCACACTGGACCAGGGAGTCTGGATCCTTGAGGATCTTTCCGGCAAAGATAAGGACCAGCTGGTCAGGGTGGGCCTTGAAACGCTGAGAGATTTCCTTCTTCAGCTGCTGGATGGTGCAAGTGTCCTGTACTGCAAACTCCTCCTTGTCCTTGGGTGTCTTCACCGTCACCTTGATGATGTGGGGGTCCGTGGTGGAGGCAGGGCTGGCCCGGGGTGGGACCTCTCCGCTCTTGGCCATGGTGGGCAGAGGGGCTGGGTCGGTGGGGACGCAGCTGAGGGTGGGGGGATGAGGCCTTAGGGTTGGGGCCAGGGGAGGGGGAAACTTGTAAGGAATTGCCCTGAGTGGGAATGGGGTCCAGCACTCACAACTAAATGACAGAACACCTTCCCTTAGGGAGATCTCCCTTACTCTCTAATAGGCTTCCTTCCTGCTTGGGGTTGATTCTTTACAGGGCCATGGAGGGGCCACAAGGGAGAAGGGGACTTTGGAGACTCGAAGGGGAATTAAGTGGTTGTGGGACAGTTAGAGGGCACAGGGGTGGGGTTAGCTCAAGGTGGGAAAAAGGAGTGAAGATGAGAAAGGCTTAAAGCCCTGCTCACAAATAAAAAGAGCCCCCAGCCTGGGTGCACATACCAGTCAGCCGCGGCCCAGTCCCTCCTTTCAGGCAAGCCTCCGTGCGGCCCTCATCCTCCCCCAGCCCCGGATGGAAGCCTTCTGACCTGGAACCCTCCTCCTATTCTCTCCTGCTGTCTGTGACCTCACTGCTGACATCACAGCCACCTTACTTCTTGGGGAAATCTTGGAGTTGTAGGAATTGCCCTTAACTCTTTGACTCCAGGGTTGTCCCCTACACTCGGCTATAAAACTGCTACTCCTCCACAAACATATACTCTTCCACAGCCATCTGAGACTCCCAGATCTCCAAGGCCCAGAAAGAAAGGACAGACTTCAAGAACCATGACCAGAGCTGGAGAAGAGAGCATCTGACTCCAGCTCGTGCTTCGTCTATAGCCTAGTTCCTTGGAGTTGAGATATTGGTATCACTTGGCACAGGCGGAAGGAGGGGTTGCCTTGTGAAGAAATAAGACCTCAGGAAAGAAAGTATACTGGTTAGTCTATCCTTTAGTGGTGAGAGGAAGGGAGGTCGGTTAGCTTCCGTTTTTTACCCACACTTTAGTAGGAATTTCCAGATATTTTGTCAAAGGGAAAAAAAACAAAACAAAACAAAACAAAAAACTTCACAATTAATGCTGATGTGTCAAGGATGTTAAGTGGTTTTCTATTCAATTAGGATTTGAGTAGAAAATATCTCACGCTTAACTCTGAGATTTTGGGAATCTCAGGACCAGATTTGAAAATGGAAAGAGGAAGGTAACAAATAGGAGTATAAATCTTGAGCAAAAGGAAAATTCTCAACCATTTCTTTTCCTTAGTCTTTTCTTCTCAGTCTAGCCTATACAATATAGCAATTTAATCTGATACTCAGTACACATCACATTGAACCAATATGGTATAGTGGATAGGGCACTGGACTTAGAGTCTAGAAGACCTAAATTCAGATCTTGACTCAGGGGAATGACTGGCAATATGACCTTGAATAAGGCACTTATCTGGGCCTCAAAGGCCTAATCTACAAAATGAAGGAGTAAGATTTGTCCTCCAAAGTTCCCTCCTACTTTAAAATTTATGCTTCTAAGAACACAAGACTTTTTTTCTCCAATGAAACCCTTAAATGGTTTCCCGTTGTCAATAATATAAAATCTTAATCATTTAGTCCAGTATTCAAGTCTCTTCAAGTCAATTTAGCAAATATCTGTCTAGCTCTTTTTATAGCAGCAAGGAACTGGAAATTGAGTGGATGCTCATTAGTTGAGGAATAGCTGAATAAGTTATGATATATGAATATAATGAATTGTTCTAGAAGAAATGATGAGCAGGCTGATTTCAGAAAAGCCTGGAAAGGCTTACATGACCTCATTCTGAGTGAAGTGAGCAGAACCAAGAATACATTGTACATAGTAACAGCAAGATTATATGATGATCAAATGTGATGTTCTTGGCTCCTTTTAGTAATGGAATGATTCAAGACAATCCCATTAGACTTGGGATGGAAATTTCATTTGCATCCATAGAGAGAATAGTCTAGTTTGGCTCAGGGGGATTAGAGAAAAGAATGAAAAGGTTAGGTTTACATCTGGGTGGGGAAAGACCTTTAATTATAGACTAGTAAGTATAGATTTTGCTAGATAGGCAATGAGGATCCACCTAAGATTTTATTTATATCTCTTATTTTTCCATCAACTTTCATTTTACAATATCTGTTTCCCTCTCCTACCCAGAGCACCATACTTTATAACAAACTGGAAAAAATAAAGAGAAAAAAGTAGTTTAATCAAACTAGTCAACGTATTGGGGGAGAAGGGAGGAAGCATGCAAACCTTAAAAGGATTACATAAATACTAACTTATTATCAATATTGAATTGTTTGAATTGACAGAACTTATTATTGAATGTGAAAAATGAGGGACAGTCAATGTTCATATATCTTGTTATGTATTTAGATATTTACATCATTCCTCTTCCTTCCCCAATTAGAATGTATGCTCCTTGAGATCAGGAAATATTTTTGCCTTTCTTTGTATATATAGTGCTTAGTACAGTACCTAACACATAGCTAAGTCCATTTAAAAGGACTTTTCTGACTGACTAAATAAATCAGGGGCATAGGTTAATGTTTTGGGCTACACAGGGACCTTAAAGGCCACCTAAGCCAGCCTTGTCATTGTACAGATGAAGGAACATGAAGCCAAGAGAAGTGATTGCCTAAGATCATGTAAGACAACTGGACAAAATTTATGAAGTCAGGAGGAAGGAGAAAGAAGATTAAAAATAAAAGACACATACAATGAGACTGATCTGTAAATGTCATGTAAAACACGCAAGTATAATTACACATGCACACACACAAACACACAAACATTCTTTGGAACAAAATGAGTTTGAAGTTTCCATGGGACAATCAAGTTGAGATGTCCTGTAGGCAATTATTATAGGAAATATGACTTAGCATACAGAGAGTGCCAGGCTTTCAATCAAAAGCCATGGATTTAAACCATAGTTACGCTTATTATTAACTGTATGATTCTGAGCTTCAGTGTCCTCATCCAAATGAGGTATAATTATATTTTGTAATACCAGCTTCACAGGCATACTTACAAAGGAAGTATAGTTTAAATCATCAATATAAATAAATATTTCTACATAGAATGAAAAATTATATGCCCATTTTGGTTAGGAATTTGGAAAGGGGTCAATATTGGAGAAATATGTCTGGATGTTATCAGTAAAGTTTGGTTGAAGTCAAGCATACTGCCAAGGAAGAGAATGTAAAGAAAGAAGGGGCCCAAGGATAGATGCCTCTACTAAGGGGTCAGAAAGAAAAACCAAAGGATTATAGATTTAGAATAGGAGAGGACCATGGAAGCAATCCAATTTAACATTCTTTCTTTACAGAGAAGGAAACAGTAGCCTTGAAAGATGATGTGACTTCCCAAACCAAAGGTGGCACAAGTGGTATGGCTAGGATTTAAGCCAAACTTCTCTCATTCTCTGATTCCAAATCCAAGACTCTTTGTACTTTTATCATGTTGCCACATCAAAGATAGATGAAAGCATGTTGATAGAAAAGATAAAGGAAAAAAAAATTTCCACTTCCTGCTTTCCTTAGATCATGTTTCTAGGAAATCTTATTTCCAAGAAATTCATCATCCCCTAAGATTGCATCCGCTTTTCATACCTCATCAGCAGCCTCGGTAACCTCAGTACCCACTTCCCTTCTAATGGGAGGGTTGGAAGGTAGAGAAAAGTACTCCTCTTAAAGCTTTTATTTAAAGAGAGCTCTCAGTTCAGCCAACTCATTTTCTACTGTCTGTACTTTTTGAATTGTATTCTTTCTCAGCTGTATCCAATCCCTTTTTGGCTTCCTTTGGTGTGTTATTTTCCCCCATTGGGTGTTTATTGCAAGCATATGAAGACTTTTCCCTGTGTAATAAGTGGATAAGAACAGTTTGTTCTAATGGCCTTGTAGGCAACAGAAGGTACAGTGGAGCACTTAGAACTGTAATGTTCAGGGAGAAACTGAGGCAGTATCACACATTGGCTATTAGATAATACTTTATTGATGTTAATTGAGAGTTCAGAATCCATAGCTGTAGATCGGGACTGCTGGGACTCTTGTCTCAAAGCACACAATCCATTGAGAGTTTAGACTGACAGGCCAGCCAAGTGGATTTCAAGTAGGTCCAGCATATAGTAAGTTTGTTCTTAGCATTTTTATAGATCTCCTGCATCCAGACTGAACAAAGAACTCAAAAGGAAAGGTTGAACACTGGTGGGGGGGAGGAGGGAGGAGAATTGAGTTTCAGAAGGGCTATCAATTCAATTCTGACAGGTAGGGAGTAAAGGAAGCTTGGGTCAGAACTAGGAAACAGTAAGTCTGAAGCCAAAAGTAAGGGGTACCTTGAGGTGGAACATCTGGAGGTTTTATGACTCCTTTGGAATGAGTCCCATTATTTCTGATGGTCAGAAGGAAGGAGGTTGCTATTTTTGGGCAGAACAATCAAGGGAAACTGAAACAGAGCAACTGAGGGAAACAGACATGGGAACTGTGGCACAACAGAACTTGGTTAAACAGTGAATATGCCAAGGTCATCCATTGCATCCTAGGTCATCATCCATCCTTTGGACTTTTGATTTTAACTTGTTGCTGGACTTTGATGCCTGTAAGAGAGAGTAAGGTTGATGAATTGGTGCAATTTTCCCTCACTTAAATCCAATTTGCCCACAAGTCAAGATATCATTGGTCCCCTTCAAAAAGAACAAATAACATCATCTTCCATTTGATTGTAAATTCTTTGAAGGAAAGGGTTAATATTTTTTCTTATATCAATCAATAAGCATTTATTAAGCTAACTGAGGATGCAAAAGGAAGCAAAAGGTAGTTCTTGCCCTCAGGAAGCTTACAGATTAACTGGGGAGATAAAATACAAACAAATATATACAAAGCAAGCTATGTATAGTATAAATGGGAAATAATTTAGCATTAGAATTTGGAAGGAAAGCATTGGAATTAAGAGGAGTTGGAGAAGGCTTCCTGGGGAAAATACCATTTTAGTTGGAATATAAAGGAAGCCTTGAAGTTAGTAGTAAGAGATGGTGAGAAAAAGCATTGGCCTCAGACAAAATGCTTGGGGTACAGAGATGGAATATTTATGAACTTGAAAACTTGGAATATAGTTAGGAGGGGCTAAGTTATGAAGGGTTTTGAATACCAAAAAGAGCATTTTGTATTTGATCCTGAAAGCAATAGGGAATCATTAGAGTTTACTGGGACAGCTAGGTGGCAACCAATTGAATTTGCATTTAGAAATTATCCAGTGCCCCAAATTTTCCTGGTCTTTGACCTAAGGAAGGACTTACTTCTGGAAGAGAGACCAAATGTTTCAAATGGAGAGTAAAAGGAAGGGCTGCAGGCAGATGTCTTCTTCTGAACAGGCAGGGGGAAAAGGGACCAGCAAGGCCTCTCTGTCATGGAAAAACAGGGACAGCTCCCTGGTGATTAGCCCAGGAACAGAAACAAAATGTTGACACCAGTATCAACATTTTGTTTCTGTTCCTGGCCTAATCTGGATAGTTTGTAAATGCAAGTGCACAGACATGCCCTAGTGTCCATGCCAGTGACTCTCAGGAAGGGTTAAAATATTCAGGTGTAAGGAAGAACTTAAATACTGGAGCACTTAAAAAATTAGATCGGATAACTCATGATATAAACACATTCAATTGGTTTAGAGCTGAAAAATAATTCAGAGATGATATAAGCCAATTCTCTAATTTTCTACACTGCTACGTGGTACTGTGGATTGTGTTAGATTTAGAGGTGAGTTCAAATCCAGCCTCAGCATTTCCCCCATTGGTGAGTTCTTCCTGGAGTGGAGTGGAGGAGGTGGGAGGAGGGAGGCTGTGTTTTGGTGAAGGGCCCAGGCTGACCAATTTTCACTCTACTCCTAGCTATAATTTTCATTTTTCAGAATTTAAACATCATGCCTACACATGGATATTTGCCTTTACTCCTCTCCCTTTCATCATTTTCTGTGTGCTTTCCACTATTAAAATATAAACCCCTTGAGAGCAGGACTATTTTTCTTTTTGCTTGAGGTTGTATCCCCAATGCTTAGGACAGTATTTGGGAATAAGGCTTAATAAATACTTACCTTGCTTTGTCTTCTACCTACTTCACAAGGCAGTTGTGAGGACTAAATGAGTTAGCATAAATGAGGCAGTTTGCTTGGTAAATCTTAAAGTACTGTCTATATAAATACTAGCCATCATTATTATTACATATGAGGAAACTGAGGCCCAGAAAGATTAAATGATTTGCTCAGTTACATAGTTAGATGAGATGGAATTCAAAATTAGGTCTTTTGACCAGGTCATCGAAACAAACAAAAAAACAACATCCTTGTCTCATCTACCCAGCGTAGTAAACATCTCATTTCTTATCTTAAGCTTTCAAAATGTTTTGGACTCAATACTGTAATATTTTCATTTCTTCTTTAAATGTATTTATTTAAAACAAATAAAATAGAAAAAAACAAACAGAAAAGGAAAAAAATATTGTCATGCATAGCAGAACATAATATATGTAGCCATAAATTTCCATTTCAAGAAAATGTATATAATAGAACACATAATATCCAGAACTGTCCATCTTTTCTTTGCTTCCTTGTAGGTTTTCTTTTGTTCTCTGCTGTGCACTTTTTACTTTATTCTTTTTCTTCTTCATTCTCTTCCTACCACCCTAGGCAGGCTGTATACAAATGTATGTATGTATATACAGGCATACACATGTTTATTCATATACATAGACATATATACATAGATACCTATAATCATACATATATATGCACATAGACATCTAAGTACATTTCTCTGAAGGTACATAACATCATCCTTCTTAGGTCCAAGTCTTTTTATATTTTTCTAAATTCACCAACTCATCATTTTCTGTGCCATAGCAATAATCCAATCTCATGCTATCTGGTTGTTTTGAGTTCTAAACAATATTAATATTGCTGGCATATAATGTAGTTTACTTATTTTTATCTTTTGATTGAATCTATTTTAACTTGAGATCAATAATTACAAACTGATTTTTTCTAATTTTACTGACTATTATTACTGTATTTGTGTGTATCTCTTGTTTCCTTTCCCTGCTGAGTCTTAATTTCTACCCACTACTTTGCTTTGTTATTAACTTCCCACAAAGATCCCATCTTTCTGTTTTCTCCTCACTTTTCCCTTCCCTCTTTATCCCATTCTCATTAATTTATACACCCTTCTATACCCTGTCTTATCCTATTCCCTCTCTCTCTTATTTCTTTAAAAATTTTGAGTTTTATACCCTTCTAGATACACATATATATGATCCAGCATATTTGAATATTTATTATTTTTATTATTGCTTGTAAAATTTTCTCTTTGATCTGGACATGAAATTTAGCAGTGATGTGTTTCTGAGGCTGGATTTTTCCTCTTAGATACTCTTTCAGGTGGAAATTGGTGGATTTTCTCTTCTATTTCTACTTCTTGTTCTAACATTTCAACACAATTTAATTATTTCTTATGTTATTTAATCAAGATTCTTTTTTTATCATAGGTTTCAAATAGTCCAATTATTCTTATGTTTTTCTTGATCTGTTCTCTAGATCAGTTGTTTTTTTATGAAATATTTCACCACTTTTTCTATTTTTTCATTCTTTATATTTTGTTTTATTATTTCTTCATCTCATAACTTTGCTGGCTTCTCCTTGCCCAGTTTGAATTTTCATAGACTCATTTTCTTAAGATTCTGAATCTTCTAATTATGGAAATATATAGAGAAGAACCTCACATGTTTAACATATATTGAAGATGTTGAAGATGAACTTGCTGTCTAGGGGAGGGGATGGGGGAAAAGGAAGGGAAAAATTTGCAACACAAAGGTTTTGCAAAGGTGAATGTTGAAAATTATCCATACATATGTTTTGAAAATAAAAAGCTTTAATAAAAAAAGAATTTACCAGAAAAAAAAAGATTCTGTATCTTCTTTTCTAATTGGTTGACTTCCTTTTCATTATGTTTTTTAAAGTTTTTCCTCTTTCATTTTCATTTTAAAGTCTTTTTTGAGTTCTAAGAATTCGTTGAGAGGTGACCTTCAATATATATATATATATATATATATTAATAAGAGCCCATTAGTGTAATCACCTCTAGTTCTTTGATGGGTGTGAGTGGGAAGAGTAGTGCCCCTGGCCTTCCTGGAACTCAAAACTAAGAACACTTCTGTAAGTGCCTGCAGTCAGCCAGATTTTAGCCCCACTGGTTCTGCACTCACCTGGAGTGTACTGGTTCTTTATCACCCCGGGGCCCAGTCTCTGCCACATAGCCCTGGTATTCCTTATCACTTCCTATACTGCCTGGGAATTAAAAGTTCCTGTGGGTAGCCTAAGGCTACCTCCCAATTCAGCTAATCTCAGGGCTCACAGTTTGTAGTTTCAGTGGAACTAGCCTGGAGGTGTTTATATTTCACAGGAGCCAAATGTCTATTCTGGTATCTTTCTTCAGATCTCCAGTTGTTCCTGGAAGAGCACTGTTCTGCCCCAGCTCCAATTTGTTTTTAAGCAGTTTATGTTTGCCCTGAGGTGCAGTTTTTCTTGTTTGTGGGGGAAATCTAGAGAGCTTGAAATTTTCTGACCTATTCTGCCATATTCCCAGAATCCTCACCTAATACTTCCATTTCAGTATGACTCACTCTTCATCCTCTAGCTAAGGATATCCAAGGTCTTATTATGACCTTTACTCAATCTTCATCTTTCATTATAGAACATGACCTCAAAAGTTATCTAATCCAAATCCTAGCTAGATTAGAAAGCATTCTACATCAGGGCTTAAACTTTTTCCACTCCCACACCCCCTTTCACCTGAGAAATTTTTGTGTGGCCCTGGTATGTAGGAATATAAAATAAGAATACAAATCAAACATGTGCTGATAATCAAAAAGAAATTTATTTTAAAACAATTCTTTGGTAGCTATATAATTTTATCATTTGTTAAAGATAAAAAGCAAATTGCATAATAATGAGATAGATGTGTTTATTTTTACATAAAGAATTAAATCTTGGTGGAATATATGACCCTGTTGTTCCACAGTCTCAGTTTCCCTCAGTTGCTGTTTCATTCTACCTTAATTGTGCTGCCCCAAAATAGCAATCCCCACTTCCTGACCTTCAGAAATAACTGGACTCACATTCCAAAGGAGTTATAAAACCTGCAGATGGTCAGCCTCGACATATCCCTTATCTGTATGACCCAGACTAGTAGTCTTCTTTGCCCAGTTTCTGTCTCAAGGCTTCTTACTCCCTACCTGCTAGAACTGAATTTATGGTTTCCTTGGACTCCAGATATGCTCAGCTGTTCCCATGAGTTCTTTGTCTCCCTGGGCTGTAGAGATTATAAAAATTGTGTTCTCCACCAATGAGATGCTGAATACTTTGTACTATTCAGTCAGCTGACATGACTGTCAGTCTAACTCTCTGGGCTGGACTGCGTGCTTTGAGACATTAGTCCCAGCAGTCCTGATCCATAGCTATGGATTCTGAACTCTCAATTAACATCAATAAAGCATTACTTAATTTCCAATGTGTGATACTGCCTCAGTTTCTCCCTGAGCATTACAATCCCCACATTGAGTCATGCAATCCCATATATCCCACAACTCCCAGAATAAGAAGCTTTGTTCTACAACATGCTCACAAGTTGTCATCTGGCTTGATGATTTCTGCATTTGAAAAATATCTAGGTAATTCTGGTTCTCTGAAACTATGTAAGTAAAACACAAGCTTTAGCAAGTATACCAATTCAAGTAGGGATCCAGGGATGAGCTATGTGTCTATTTATCAAGGCCCAGACTAGCTAATTAGATTGGTATAGGGCCATCGATAGAATGACCACAAGATATTATATATATATATATATTTTGCTGCAGCAACTCAAGAAGACTATCCACTGCTGTGTGCAGGACTTAAAATCAGGTCAGATGAAAGAACATCCTATATTGATAAAGTAATAGAGAAAATTAGTTATCACCATGATTTCATCAAAAATTGCCCCCTTATTGTCATCAACATCTTCAAAACTAAATTGAGTGTACTTTTGTGCCAAACAAGGATACAAAGAATAATCAATCAATCTTTCTGCCCCCAAAGGGACTAGAGAAACAGGTCCATTGCATTGTTAAATAGTGTTCAGTGTGTACTACTTACAATGTTTCTGATAGGAAAAGACTTTGAAAATCTGAAAGCACTGTGTTACCATTGCTATTTTTTACCTAAAAAGATTCTAAAAGTTGGCTAAATCTCATTCAGAAAACCAGTAATGAGACCCTAAATATCTCCCATAAAATAGGGATGAACTTGCTACTACTAGTTTTAACAATAGAAATTAGTTAGATGGCTTACTAAATGAAGCCTTTGGCATCAATTGATCTGAATAGGGTGTCCAATCATTCTTTCAGTGATAAGGTGAGGTGCAGAATAAAACCTGAGCCTTTTAGAGAACAGTGAAAAAAAACTTTTGCCACTTTTTAAAGCAACTCTTTGGAAAGAAAATTTGGAAACAAGGACGCAGCAATATCTAATATTTGGTTTCAACTATAAGAGCTTCTGAACAATTGCCATTAAAAATTTCAATTGACAGAAAGCAAATAATGAAGTCTGTCCCTGTGAATGAATAACAATCCTTTAGCCCTATGTGGAATGGAGAGGAAATTAAAACAATTTTTTTCTTATTAAAGCTTTTTATTTTTCAAAACATGCATGGATAATCCTTCAACATTAACCCTTGCAAAACATTGTCTTCCAATTTTCCCCCCTTTCCCTCACCCTCTATCCTACATGGCAAGTAGTCCAATATATGTTAAATATGGTAGAAATATGTTAAATCCAATATATGCATATGTATTTATACAATTATATTGTTGCACAAGAAAAATCTAATCAAACCAGAAAAAAATGAGAAAGAAAATAAATTGTAAGCAAACAACAACAAAAAGAGTGAAAATGCAAAGTTGTGAATCACATTCAGTTCCCACAGTCTTCTCTCTGGGTGTAGATGGCTCTCATCAGCACAAGATAATTGGAACGGGTCTGAATCATCTCATTGTTGAAAAGAGCCATGTCCATTAGAATTGATTGTATAATCTTGTTGCCATGTACAATGATCTGGTTCTGCTCATTTCATTTAGCATCAGTTCATATAAGTCTCTCCAGACTTCTCTGAAATCATCCTGTGTTGCAGGCTGTCTTTAAGAGCTCACCTTGTATGAGCCCTTTGATCTCAGAGGTGAGTTGAATGAAGCAGGGAACTCATGGGGTGTGAAAAGAGCTCCAGATTATTATGCTGCACAGCCTTGTTGATGTAGTTTTGCGAGTGTGATCAGCACATGAACAATAAGCAATCCTGAATCACCATTCAGAGAAGCAGCTCATGGGCATTGCATATGCATGGTATCTGCCAATAGGAGGAGAGCTGACACAGCCACATCAGCAACCTGCTCATAGGCGAGAGTCCCTGTCAAGGCATCCCTGCTCATGAGCAACTAGCTGTGACCCTCAGGCTCAACCTATTCCCATGCCATGCACCTAGTGATTGGATGACAGATCTATTTTTTCCGTGGTAGCAAGTGATACAATGTTATTATCTTGTTAAGCATATAATGTGAATGTTATTAAGTTTGTAATTTGGGAGTAATAGTATATCTTATTCAATTAACTTCTAAAATACATATTCATCCATCTGTTTATATTGTATTTAGGTAGCTAGGTATACTTTAAGTAGTTATTTCTCTTTTTCCATTTTCATAAAGTTTGTACTTTCATTTGCAGTAAGTAATATGACCAATTTGTTTGTATATGTGTGTATATATATAATATTTATATATACTTGTATATGTATACATATACAAAAAAGAAAAAAGAGAAGTCTACCTCTCTTATTGGCCTAGAAACCAATGGACAAAGGCTTAATATGAAGTCAGCAAAAAGTGAGGAAAAGAGAAGAGCTACTACATTTCAATCTTTTGAGTTACAAATGTAGGCACTCCCTGTCCCCAAATGGATGGGCCTCCCACATATATGAGTTGAGCATCATGAGATTAAGAATGGGTCTCAAATATTTCTATGTTCTTTCTCTATTATATCAATTAAATGAGTTAATTTTTGTGATTAGTGTGCTGGAATTCCTTTCTCCTTGGCTACAATCACTATCATTTGTCAAGATGATCACCACATTCACTGACAGCACTATTAAAACCAGCATCACTGATTGCTGAGAGACATCTGCAGGAAATGCTCGACTTTTAAAAAAAGAATTATCCCAATCATATTCTTCATATGCTCCTAAAGCTCATTAGCAAAGACATAGATTTCTATACTGAGGACATACAAAGTGAACCAGTGTAAGTAGAAAACCTATTATTGAAGACCACCAAAAATTGTTAAGAAAAGTTACTCTTTTTGTTGTTGTTTTTTAATGAACTTCTTAGTAAACCAGCATTTGTTAAGTATTTACTATATATGAAGATTTTAAATGTGAACAATCTTCTCAGTCATGTCTAAGTCTTCCTAACCAATTTCAGGTTTTTTTTTGGCAGATACTGAAGTGGTTGGCTTTTTCCTTTTCTGGCTCACTTTACAGAGGAGGAAAGTAAACAAACAGGTGAAGTAATTTGCTCTGGGTCACATAGCTAGTAAGTGTCTGAAGCCTGACTTGAACTCAGGAAGTGGAGTCTTCCTGTTTCCAAGCACAGCTCTCTTTCTACTATGCCACATATAGCCTTTAAATGTATTAACAGGATAAAATCTGATTGGAGTGGACCTTCATTTTAATAAAATGGCTGGGTCAGTCACATCCTCTTCCCTCTCCAAGCTCTTCTCCTTATTCTTCCAGACTTATTTTATCTTTTCCCCAATGCCCAACTTCTCCAAATCTAACTCTTTACTGCTTCCTTTTAGGGGTTGTTTTCCCTCATTAAAATATAAGCTCCTTGAGCATAGGGAACACCTTTTTTACTTGTATTTTTATTCCCAGAGCTTAGTACAGTGCTTGGAACATAGTAAATAATTAATGTTTGTTGACTTAACTTGACTAGAACCTACATGTGGAAAAAAATGAAAGGCTATGGGGTCCTAACTTTAAGCCCTATCTGTTGCAGCCATCTTTTAAGAGCTCACCTTGTATGAGGCCCTTTGATCTCAGAGGCAAGATGAATGAGGCAGGCAACTCATAGGATGTGAAAAGAGCTCCAGTTTATTATGCAGCACAGCCTTGTTAATATACAGTTTTGCAAGCATGATCAGCACATGAACAGTAGGCAATCCCCAATCACCATTCAGAGAAGCAGCTTGTGGGCATTGCGTATGCATGGTATCTGCCAATGGAAGGAGAGCTGACCCAGCCACGTCAGCAACCCGCTCACAGGCGAGAAGCCCTGTTAAGGCATCCCTGCTCGCGAGCAACTAGCTGTGACCCTCAGGCTCAACCCATTCTCATGACATGCACCAGTGCTCCTTGCTCAACAAAGGCATTTCTGCAACATGGCAGAAAACTTATTGTACACCACAGGTCAAGGTGGTCTTTGTACTCCCACTCAGCAGGGTCCCATGACCTAGCAATTCCCCTTTTTTATCTTTTAGATAAAAAGTTTATTGAGCTGCAGCCTCTGAGAAGATGGTGGAGAAAGATCTATAAAGACATCCTAATAATACAGGGCAACAACAAAGCAATAACAATGTAACACATACAGGGCAATCCATGATTCTAATTTTAACCACCATGAAGAGATATTATCAAACCAATGTTTGATTTTTTAACAATTCTTTTAATTCAAATCTTTATGAGAAACTTTATGTCAGATGTTAGTTTATATGAACTTTCTATGTCATTTCAATTGTGTTATTGAGAAATAAACCATTCAAATGACTCTTGATACTGTCCCAATCATAATCTTATCCTTATGATTATACAGCAAAGGGATTACATAAACCTTTGTTATGTCTATAATAATATTGTAATTGAGCCTAGAATTTCAATAACTCCACTTCTGCTCCTATTTCAAATGATACTTCTCTTAAAGCTTTTATCATGATACAATTGCTTGCCGGGCAAAACCTGCTAAGACATTCCTAGCTAGTTCCTCTATATATCTAGCTTGTTTTGTACATTAGATATGGACATTGCAAGAGAGACTGATGAAACTATAAGTGAAATTTACATAGTGGTCCCTAATATGACATAGCTGATGTATCTCTTTTTTTTTCTAATGGGACTAAGGTCTATTTCCTTTTCCATTATGGTACTGAACATAGGATCAGTCTTAGTATGATATCATTTCTCGCTTTTTACAGGAAGAATTGATACATGACCAATAACAAATAGAGTCTGATTTTCAATTTCATTGTCCAAGCAATTACTAACAGTACAATTCCAACAAGTAACATTGCAAAAATCTAATTTTTTTTGGTACAATTACAGAATCTCCCCACATAAATGTATATTTCCCTCCCAGACAGACTTTAGTATTGAACTGGTATCCAATTCTCATGCAATTTGTCCAAGAGCCAGGGCCCAAGATGTTTTCCATGTGCCACACTGCTGACCTAATTCTTGAGTGACAAGAATGTGTCCCATGGAGGCTTGTGCTTTATAAGGAGCCAACCCAACAGTCTCTTTATGTAGACACACCACTGCAACCCTCCCATGTGGGAGTCTCTATGACAGTGCGTCCCCTGCATGCCCAGTATGTGTGTCACATGATACCCTATCCCTCCATGAGACAGTTCTAGATCATGGTGGGTCCATAGCCCACCTTTTGACCTCTGTTGCCAATCCTGATTGTAACAAAAACCTATATATATGTATATATGTATATATATATAAAGCATTTTGTTAGTGATCTTGGGGGCATATCTTTTTGTTTTGGACAGTTGCCTCTTCTTCCTCCTTTTCTTCTGCTGCTTTATGGAAAACTCTGAGATGTCTGATGGAAATGCACTGCTGGCCCCCACATTAGAACCCTAGAGGGTCCCTCCCATCCTTCCGGACCCTTTTTCATGACCATCGTCTCATTCTTAGGGGGCCTTCTTAATGAAGAGAGGGTGTTTTCTTTTAGTGATTCTCTGCCTATGTTCACGAAAAGATATTTCATAGCTGGGCTTAAATCATTTGAATCAATTTCTTTGTAATTTATTGTGTGCACTGCTTTATCTATATCTTTCTGAATAACCCTTTCATTTCCCTCTGTTTTTTGATGAATCTCTTATAGGGGAGTTCCATGGGCTGTTTGTTTCTAATTCTAATTGTTCTTGTACTAATTGATGTAGAGCGACTGTTTTTTCTTTGGTCGGGGCCATTGCTCCACCCATACCAGTGTGTCTGTAGTCCAAGTCATTTTTGGAATAATGGAAGCTGCAGCAGCAATGACCCTTCCTAAAATTCTGTGGTGATTTTCATTCCTAATTGGTATAAAATATCTCTACCCCATAAATTAATATGTAAGCCATCTATTTTTTTTTATTAAAACTTTTTATTTGCAAAACATATGTATGGGTAATTCTTCAACATTAACTCTTACAAAGCTTTATGTTACAAATTTTTCCCCCCTACTCCCCACCCCTCCCCTAGATGGCAGGATATCCACTACATGTTAATTATGTTAAAATACTTGACAAATCGAATATATGTATACATATTTCCACACTTATCATTGTTGTGCAAGAAGAATAGTATCTACAAGAAAGAATAATCTGATAAAGGAAACACAATGCAAGCAAACATCAATAGACAGCATGAAAATGTTATGTTGTGGTCCATATTTCACATCCCTCTCTGGATGTATATGACTTTCTTCACTGCACAATTGGAACTGGTTTGAAACATTTCATTGTTGAAGAGAGCCATGTTCATCATAATTGATCATCATATAGTATTATTGTTGCCGTGTACATTGATCTCCTGGTTCTGCTCATTTCGCTCAGCATAAGTTCATGCAAGTCTCTCCAGGCCTCTCTGAAATCGTCCTGCTGGTCGTTTCTCACAGAACAATAATATTCCATAACATTCATATTCCATAATTTGTTCAGCCATTCTCCAATTGATGGGCATCCATTCAGTTTCCAGTTTCTAGCCATTACAAAAAGGGCTGCCACAAACATTCTTGCACATGTAGGGCCCTTTCCTTCCTTTATGATTTCTTTGGGATATAAGCCCAATGGAAACACTGCTGGGTCAAAGCATATGCACAGTTTGATAACTTTTTGAGCATAGTTCCAAATTGCTCTCCAGAATGGCTGGATCCATTCCCAGTTCCACCAACAATGCATCAGTGTCCCAGCCTTCCCACATCCCCTCCAATATTTGTCATTATCTTTTCCTGTCATTTTAGCCAATTTGCCAGGTGTATAGTGGTACCTCAGAGTTGTCTTAATTTGCATTTCTCTGATTAATAGTGATTTGGAGCACCTTTTCATATGACTACAAATAGTTTTAATTTCATCATTTGAAAATTGTCTGTTCATATCCTTTGACCATTTATCGATTGGAGAATGGTAAGCCATCTATTATTAAGGGAAAAATAGTTTCTGTCTTTACATCTTTTTGCCAATTTACTGGTTCAGCGGACATCAAAGCCTCCTTACTGCCTGCTACTCTTGGCACTAAATGGCTAAAAGTATAAGTTCATGTTTGTTTCTAGAGTAACCTGAGCGGCAGTCAACCAAATCTGTTCTAAAAATTCTGTCACCCAGATTTCACTCTTAGGCTTTACATTAGAAGAACCTTTGAAAGGCTGTAAGTCCAAATAGACACAAGAGTAAGGCAGGGCCAAGTGTGGTGGAGAAGGGGGAGGCCATTCAGGCTCAGTAAAGGGACATCTATTGCTAAGAGACATGCCTGTCTGTGCTCCACCTGTGAATTTCCTGACCTCCTTTTCTGGTTCTGATTTTAGACTTTGTTTAAAATGCTTTTTTTGTATTTCCTGGGTATTGTTTACTATAAGCAGTGAGGTGTTCACTGAAAACAATCCATCTGTCACAGTTATAATAGCCTTCCTCAGGTAACCATGGAGAAACTTTGTAAGCAATGTCTAGGAATTTCCTAATGTTTCCTAATTGGACTGTGCATCCCTGCTCTTTTATACATTTATATACAATCCTGACATATGCTTCCCTGTCTGAAGGGAGGAGGGTGCCTATTTTCTGCCCCATTAGGCTACTTAACCACCACACTCTGCTTGGTCCAGAAACAGTGTTGTTTGGCGGGATCTCCCTCTGGAGTTCTCTTAGAGGTTGTCTTGACCATGCAGCAGTGCTTGACTGTGAAGTGGCTGCTCTGGCACCATTCCAGGTCCCTATCCCTGTTGGTCGGACGCCAGTTGTGGCAGCTATCTTTTAAGAGATCACCTTGTATGAGCCCTTTGATCTCAGAGATGAGATGAATGAGGCAAGGGAACTCATAGGATGTGCAAAGAGCTCCAGTTTATTATGCCACAAAGCCTTGTTGATATACAGTTTTGCAAGCATGATCAATGCGTGAACAATAGGCAATCCCCAAACACTATTCAGAGAAGCATCTCATGGGCATTGCTTATACATGGTATCTGTCAGTGGGAGGAGAGCTGACCCAGCCACAGTGAGAGGCCCTGTCAAGGCATCCCTGCTCAGGAGCAACTATCTGTGACCCTCAGGCTCAACCTATTCCCATGCCATGAACCAATGCTCCTTGTTCAACAAGGGTGTTTCTGCAACGTGGCAGAAAATTTATTGTGCACCACAGGTCAAGGTGACCTCTGTACTCCCTCTCAGCAGGATCCCATACCCTAGCAATCCTACTAATGATTTCTTACAGAACAGTAATATTCCATAACATTTATAACTATAACTTATTTAGCCATTCTTCAACTGATGGGCATCCACTCAGTATCCAGTTTCTTGCCACTACAAAAAGAGCTGCAGGGGTAGCTAGATGGCGAGGGGCAGCTAGATGACACTGTGGATAGAGCACCAGCCCTGAAGTCAGGAGGACCTGAGTGCAAATCTGGCCTTAGACACAATATTTCCTGGCTCTATAACCCTGGGCAAGTTACTTAACCCTAATTGCCTCAGAAAAAAACCAAAAAACCCCAAAAAAACTGTACTTCCACCATTATGGATGTTATTGTAGCCTTTGAAACCAGATACTCTTGCTTTTCTATGAGCCAGAGCTAGCAAAGTTGAGAAATATTAGATAGTCCGAGCTTCTGACTCAGGAAGGCCACAGGGGGTACATTGTGATGCACTGATAGTTGGGACCTTGGGAGGATGAGATCCATTTTAAAAAAATATACTATTCAAATTAAAGATCAACCCCGAGGTATGCTAATGTTAAAGAAACTGATGGCATTGTGATTCCATCAGATGGAGCAGGGATAGAGAAAGAGCATATTCCTGGAATAAAGCAATACACAGAACATATAGAGAATATATAGAGAAATGGTTGTGCTATTATTGCAGTACATGTTGCTATGGCCAAAGAATTCATTAGAAAGTGATGAGCTTACTGGAGATGAGTACATCTATACATATCTCTGTTGGCACTCAGAAAGCAATGATCCTAAATTTGAAAACAAAACAAAATAAGAAAAAATAACCTTTGAAAATCCTGCATATAGTCATATAGGCTTTAAGAAACAAGATCACTTCCAAAGTAAAATGACATTATTTTAACGATTCAAAACACTTTATTAAGGAACATGAGAGTAAGTGCAATAGAGGAAAGAATGAGACAGGAAAGAATTAGGGAAGAAAGATTTGAAAAGAGAAAAGGAAGTTTAGGGAAGAACGTACAAAACTTTGAAAATTAGAATTAGTTAAATGAAAAGTAACAACTCTATGATACATTAAGAAATAATAAAACAATAAAAAGACTAAAAACAGTTTTTTTCTATGAATGAAGAAATGAAATATCCATAGAAAAAAACTGTGTCAGAAAATAGATCAGAAATCATTGGACTACTGAAAAACCAAGGCAGGAGGAAGGTTCATTAATCTTTCAAGAAATCAGAAATTTGATGTTTATGTTTATTGAAGTATCATGTCTGATATTTCATGAACCATTTTGTAGTTTTCTTGGTGAAGATATTAGAATTTTTTTTGCCATTTCCTTTTCTAGCTCATTTCTACAGATGAAGAACTGAAGCAGATAGGATTAAGCAATTTGTCAAAGATCACTCAACTAATTAGAGTCTGAGGTGGGTTTTGAACTTGTGAAAATTACTCTTCCTGACTCCAAGCCCAGTGTTCTATCAACCTATCATAATAAAGAGGCAGAAAGTTTGGAATATGATATTCCAGAAGGCAAGACATCTTAATTTACAACCAAGAATAATCTACCTGGCAAAATTAAGTATAACCCTATGGAGAAATGGATGTGTCTGTGATTCCTTAATGACATAAAGAACTTTCAACCAGTCTTCATGAAAAGATCAGAGATGAATGGAAAAATAAACACAAGAAGTAAATATGAATGAGAAATCATAAGGGACAAAACAAGGTTAAAATGTTTATCTTCCTATATGGGGAGATAATACATATAAGCCCTTCAGAATTTTATCATCACCAAAGGTCACAGAGAGAGCTTATTTTAAACTGAATATGATTTTGTTGTGTTTGAATTTGAATCATTTCAAAAGAAGAATAGAAGGGGTGGGTGAGATATCCATGGTGAAAAATCACTGGACAGTCACGAGTAATTGAAATTTTAGAGAGCGTTTATTTGCCGGGCCCGGTGACTGAACCCCCAGATGAGCTAGAAGGATTCAGCCCTGAGCCTGGTAGGCCACAAGTTTTTTAAGAGCACTGACCACTCCCCCCCCCCATAATTTTGCAGTTAAACATTGATTTCTTACTAATATAATGAAGAAGTAACAGGATTTGAGGTATACACTGTAAAATACTGATACATCATCTGGGTCAATACACCTGGATCAGAGCAAACTTTCTTTGTGAAATAGAATACTTCTCTTATTAATTTTGGGCAAACATACTGTGGATTAAACCCATTTCCCTCATTGTGTGAGGTAAACAATCCTTGGACCCTGATTGAGTAAATACTATCAGGAAATTCCTAGGCTCCTTGTGAGGTAAACATTCCTGTGACCCTTACTGAGCAAATACCATTAAGGAATTCCCAGGCTCCTTGACCTAAAGAGGGGAAGGGTTGGATCTGTCCATTTCAGTGGGGAAGAAGAATGCACTGAGAGAAGGGAGAAAGAGAAAAAGAGATAATTATTTTATATAAATGGAGTGTGCAAAAAAGGAGTTCATATAACAGAGGGAGTAAGGGGTGAGGGAGCAGATGAGACTTGAACTTTTCTCTTATGTGAACTGATTAAAGAAGGAAAGAACATACATACTAACATACATGTATACATACACATAGAGTTGAGTACAAAATACATCTTTTTGAAATGGGAAAATAGGAAGGAAAGGGAGTTAAGGGGAAAGAGATGAATTAGAGGGAAGGTAAATTAAGGGAAGCATTAGAAGCAAAAAAGGCTAAAAGACATGTCAGGGGGGAAAAGTATAGGAGAATACAATGGTGGGAAATATACCACAAAAGTGTGAATGTGAATGAGATGAACTCACTTATAAAATGGGAAAGATTAGCAGAATGAATTAGAAATTAGAATTCAATCATATGTTGTCTGCAACAAATACACTTGAAAGAGAAAGATACAAAGAATTAAAGGGCTGGAGCAAAGCCAATTATGCTGCAGCTGAAGCAAAAAAAAAAAAAAAAAAAAAAAAAAAAAGGGCAGAAATACCAATCATGATCTTTTACAAAGCAAAAGGTAAAAGAAATAAGCAGGGAAACTATTTCACTATCCCCACCCCACAGGTCTAACCTTTGACCCAGTTTCTTCTCCCCCAGGGTCTGATTTTTTTTTTATTAATCACTTAAGAACTTACCATGCCCATAGTTCTGCTTCCAGTGTTGGTTGTGTACCCCACCCTTTCCTATCCTTTGTAACTCTTCTCCCTGTAATTGTTACTACAGGTGCCAATCTCCTTAGCTGCTATGGCAAGGTTTTCATTTCCTTTCTTAGGTAGCCTATTACCTAATATTTGCCATAGTCTACAGAAGTGGAGAATATGCCATTATCTAATATTCCTCCATCCCCCACAAGTCACTGGCATAAGCAGTAAGAATTAACCAGGACTACTTTTGTCCCAAAACACGAAGAAAAGGGGTGAAGAAAGAAGTTGACTCTTTCTGATGTTGGCTATATATTGTTGTGCCACAGTTCCATGCCTCAGTTTCCCTCAATTGCTCTGTCTCAGTTTCCCTTAATTGTTCTGCCTCAGTAGCAACCCCCCTCCTTTTCTGACCATCAGGAATAATTGGGCTAGCATTCCAAAGAGTCATAAAACCTCCAGATGGCCCATCTCAAATACCTAGACATACCCCTTATCTTTATGCCCCCAGACTTAATGTTTCCTAGCTTCTTCCCAAATTTATCAGAATTTATGATTCTTCATACCCCCAACCTGTCAGAACTGAATTGATAGTCCTTTCCTGGAACTCCAATCCTCCCCAGTGCCCTATCCCTCCTCTTGCCTGTTCTTTGTTCCCCTGAGCACCAGGAGCCCTATAAGAATCATTGAAGCAAACTACTAGCTGCTGGATCTACTTTGAGATCCAGATGGCTGGCTAATGGCTACCTGTCTATCTCTCCGGGACTATGTGCTTTGGACAAGAGTCCCATTCAGTCCCGCTCCATAGCTATGGATTCTAAACTCTTCAATTAACATCAATAAAATATTAATAATCTCCAATGTGTGATACTGCCTCGGTTTCTCCTGGAGCATTATAATACTAGGAAAAGATTCATAATAACTGTGATGCTCACAATAACCCTGATAAATCTATAACCCTTTATGACTTACCCCCAATTTTCTTATGCCTTGCCTTCCCCCCATGTATCCTATGACCCACTGAAAATGACCTGCTCTTTGAATAAGATACTCTATCTCCTGATAATGGGCATTTTCACTGGCAGCCTTGTGGCTGCAATGCTTTTCCCCTCTTCATCCTGCCATAGGCCTTCCCTGGATTCCATTATGTACCATATAAAATCTCACTTTTCACAAGAAGCCCTTCCCTACCCCTTAACTCTAGTATCTTTCTTTCTTTCTTTCTTTCTTTCTTTCTTTCTTTCTTTCTTTCTTTCCTTCTTTCTTTTTTTTTTTGAGGAAGACAGACAAGGGGTTATTATTACCATTTGACATATAAGGACATTGAGGCTGAACTAGATGGAATTGTCTTACCGAAAGTCATGTGGCTAGGCATTCAGCTTGACCACAGGATCATAGATTTGAGCTGAGGGGACCTAAGAAGGAATCTAATTCAATCTCATTTTACAGATAAGAAAATAGAGTCACAGGGAGAGGGATGTGCCTAGCATCACATAACAAATCAGTCAGTATATAAATATTAATTGTCTACTATTTACCAAGCACTGTGTTAAAGAGAAAAGTAAAAGTAGCCTCTGCTCTTGAGGAACACACTTATAACGGGGGAGACAAAATGTAAATGATTATATACAAAACAAGATATATGCAGGATAAATTGAGCTATCTTACCTAAACAGGTATGAGTAGGGCTATCCCACAGATATATTCTCTCAGTCCATTTATCACCATCATTTCTTCAAACACCCAGATCTTTTCATCTTGTCCTTCCTTCCTAAAATGAAAGAATATTAGATTTGAGGGAATATTAGAACTTAAGTTTAGTTCATCTTTCTAAAGTTAAGAGGAGGAAATAAATTGATAAAGAATAGTAACTTGGCCAATCATATAGTAAGTCAGTGCAAAATCAATTATAAACTAGGTCTGAATTCCCAGGTTCAGGGAATATTACATTAAACTACTCTATGACTCTAGTCCCTGAGTCTAGGAATGTTACATTAAATTACTCTATGACACTCATTGTATCTAATTCTTTAAGATAATTGGGTGCTACTATTGGAGGTGGGGGAGGGAGGACCAGGGGGCTCTCCACTGATGCCCTTCAGCCAAAGTATAGGAATATAAGAGTATTAGACATGAACTCAAGAGAAACCTGGTCCCACTCTTACTCCTGATATTTAAGAGCTTTGTGGCCATGGGCAAAAGTTACTTCTGTTTCAATTATACTGAACTCATAAGGTCACCATGAGTATCAAATGAAACAATGATTGACTTCCTGTCTTCCTTATTTCTTTAGTTATCTGCATGTTAAAAAGTCAGTTATGGGGATGGGACAAATAGACACATTCTGGGTTAATAAAGCATGAAGCAGAATATAAATTGAAGACATGCGTTCATTAAACATCTATTCTGCCAGGCATAAGGAGATAAAAAGATCAAGTGAAACTTGATCCCTGCTCCCAATGAGCTTACATTTTCTGGGGGCAGATGACTTGGATGTGTATTATTAGACTTGGGAACTTCTTGATTGTCTTTTGCCTTTTCTTGTATCCCTAATACTTAGCACAGTGCCTGGCATATGCTAGCCACTTGATAAATGTTCATAAATACAAAATATTCAGTAACTTAGGAAGGATGCCAAAAGTTGGGATGCATCAAGCTAACAGGAAGTATTTAGGTTGGGTACATCTGTTGATGTAGTATGAAGTATGAATAATAAAGTTATTAGTCCCTGAAAGAAGAATGGAAAATCCTGCCACTCTTTGCTCCATCCCACCCCATTCTGGGCTGAGGAAATCATTTGGGACACCCAGTAGTAGATGAGGGGCAGCCTCAGAGAAGCTATAGGCTAGGAATACAGGGAGTTGGGAGAGATGTACCCTTTACTTCATCCATAATGAGGAAAAGGATGGACAGGAAGTCCCCCGAGGCAAAAGGCCAGAGTGGATAATCAATGGGACCTAGAGAAAGCTTTTGCAAAAGGCAAGTAAATGAAGGGTTAATGGATCTCAGCCTTACCTTTGCCTTTCATGTTGTTTTCATTTTAGGCAATGTAAAAATCTGTTTTACAAGTCAGATATATTAAGGGTCAAGGAGAAATTAAAACTTTTTTTAAAGACCTCTTTGCCTATGAAAAAAGAACTTCATTTGCTGACATCTTGTTTCCACACAAGCAGAGATCTATGTGCTCAAACGAAGCAGGGTCTCATGGATAAAAAACACTAGTTCTTCAGGTCACTGTCTCTTTATGTCTAACTTTCCTCTCCATTGTAATATGAGATCAGAAAATCTCCACTAAAATTTGCTTGAATTTTTGTACCCAAGCTACTTTTGCTCCTCAATTCCAGGCCCAGCTCCATCCCTACCTCTTCTAGGAAGGATTTGCATTTATTCTGGTCCTTATTGATCTAACCTTTCTTTGCACTCTTAAGAACAAGAATCATAGGATCTCAAGTTTGGCAGGGATTTCTAGGATTTTCTAGACTTGCTTTTTCCTATAGGAAATTATGCTAGCTCTTGTGATCCTTGAGCCTGTGAGAGCTCACTGCCCTACAAAATCTTGTGAATGATTGTTTTCAGTGTATATATTTTCTTAAGAAAACTGCCAAGTCTATCCTTTGTGTCTGCTTTATTCAGTTATGATTTTTTTTTCCTTGTAAAGGTGATCCAGACATTTTCTCCTGGTCTTTCTGAAAACAAAGTTAAGCATAGGACTTGACACAGGATATTCTTTCAAAAGATAAGAAATGATTTCAATCGCATTGAACTAAAGTGAGCAAGGACTAGGGTCTGAACCTGTGATTTCACTGGTGTAGAGAACACTTTCCCCCAATGCAAGCCAGTGCCTTCCATGCCATGTACTGTCTCAGAGAGCGGAGGTAGGAAATGTTAGTCAAGGGCATTGATGTAATGTTCCTCTCTTCTAAGCAAGAAGCAATATGGAAATTGTACCTGACTTGCAGTCAGAGGAATTAAGAGTCATGGCAGATTTTTGGTTTTCTAATAAATGAAGGGACTGGGCTAGATAATTTCTCAATTCCCTTCCATCTTTATATCTGTGATCCTATGATCAAACACTTGTGTTTGGGCCACTTCCACAAAGTCAATCCATGGGGAAAACTCTGGGCCAAACAGGGAAACAAAAGCTTCCAGAGCCAATAAATCACATGTAGCCATCACACTTTATTTCCACTGTGGCCAATGGTCAGTTGTTCCATGGGGAAAGGATCTAGTTGTTTTGTCATTTCCCAGGACAGGCAAGCCCAGGGGAAGGGGAAGGGAGACATGAGAAAGGGAACAAGGCAACTAAGATGCCTGGGACCGCTTGAGCCTACGAACAGCAGCACTGGTGTCCCCCTCGGTGGCAATCAGAGCCTGAAGGTTGGCATTTTGGTTTCGGAAGCCCATGGCTCTCAGGCGCTCCATCTGTGGGCGGAAGCGGACTTCAGGAGGCTGCATTTGCTGGGAGTAGCCTCCAGCGAGAGCCTGAAGACGCTGCAGGATGGCAATGGGCTGGTAGCGGGCGTCACTCTTGCCTCTGCTGGGTATGTTAGAAGACTCCTTACTCTGAGCCCCTGCTGCAGCGGTCTCAGGGAAAGCATTCCTCCCCAAGCCCCACAAGTATGGAGTGAGCCACGGCAGTAAGGCCGGAGCTTCTGTGGACAACATCTGGAGACCTTGCTCAATCTGCAGTAACGCCTGAGATGCTTTGGGGTTTGCCAGGGCCAGCAGCAGGTCTGACAGCTGCATCTGCTGCAGAATGGCGGGTAACTGTTGTCGCATCTGCTCATAGAGCTGAGGTGATCCCATGAACAGCATCATCTGTGCTGCTAGATGTGGGTTCTGCACCAGCAACTGGAGCATATTTCCTGTAAATCGAGACCCATTATTCATCTCTTCTTGCTGCTGTGGATCATCTACTAGATTCTGGAAGGTTTTTTCTATTTTGCTCTGCTCGGGAGACTCGACACTGGTCAGAGAAGGAATGCCTTGGATGCCACAGGAACGCGCCCGGCTTGGACTTTTGGAAGTGGCAGCTGGGGCATTGGCCATGGAGGCGGCAGAAGCAGGAGCAGGAAAAGGAAAAGAAACAGGAACTGGGCCTCTAGGGAGAGAGCTATGGGAGGAATGGTGCAGAACTCGGGGCACAGCTGTTGTTGAATTTGGCTTCTCTGAGGTTTTATGTTTGGACATGCCTCCAAGGGTCGAAGCCCCCCGCATGAGCCCTGAGAAAAGATTGTCCCGCAAAGGATCCTGCATACCACCAAACACCGTATCAGGAAGTTCTGTATAGTTTCGCCCCAGGGCATTGTCCCCTCCCGGGTTTGTCTCATTACCCCAGAACCCTTCTGGGGTTCGGGGCATATCTGGTCTCTGAATCATCTCTTGCATCATGGCTGGATTTCTGGCCAGGTCAAGGGTATGCCGCAGAATTTCTGAGTTGTCAAGGATGTGGCCTACCTCAGGATTCTGTTTCATCAGCTGCTGTACCTCGGGGTGGTCCATGATCAACTGCCTCATCAACTCAGTGTTGGAGAGGAGCTGTTGGATGACTGGACTCTCAAGCATCTGAGCCATCCTCTCTGGAGTGTGTGTGGTGTGTGGCTGTGGAACCTGACTGGGGGCTTTGGGCTTCTCAGGCCCAGAAGGTGGTATAAGGGACAGTGTGTTTCGGTTAGGGCAGCTGGGCTGCCGCCCCCCACTGCCCACTACCTTTCCTATTCCCTCTTGAGGGCAAGACTCCAGGGCAGGTGACCCATGGGGCCCTGAGGGCTGGGATGAGGGACCATTCTTGGACTTGATGACCAGATGGACTGTGTAGCCATCCAAGATACCCCTCTGGTACAGAGTGTCCTGATCTTTCAGGATGCGGCCCACAAATACCAGCACTAGCTGGTCAACATTGCACTTGAACTGGGCCGAGATGGCCTCTTTGAACTGACTCACGGTAGTATCGTCGGACACCACAAATTCCTCCTGGGCATTAGGCGTCTTCACCAACACCCTGATGATACTTGGGGAGACGTCTTTGCCTGAGTGCTGGCGTGAAGACTGCTCACTCTGGGCCATTTGCATAGGCACTGGAGCTTGGGAGTCAGAGGCGATGTGGGGCATGGGGGCTGGTGGACAGGCAGGCAAGGGTGAAAGGGATAGGGGTGGGTGAATATGGCAGCTGACCCCGTCTCAGATGATTACTACTCAGGCTGCTAGGTCTGGGTATCGCTGGGTCCCCTGAGTATTAGGGACGGGGTGTGGGCTGGGTGTTGATGGGATGTTCTGCCACCCACCCCAGCTCTCCAGATGTGGCCTGGGCTGGCTACTGGCTCATACTTGGTACAAAGTGAGTCTGGGTATTTTGCTCCCCTTGTCCCTGCCCTGCCCCCACAGGGCAGGTCTCCCCATCCCAGGGGCATTGTGAAATCATCCTTGACCTCATAGTTCTAGCAGGGGAGGGGCAAGGTAAAGGGATATGTATAGGAAGAAAGCAAACTGGGGAGAGTATTGACCACTCTCAGTCATTATCATTAGGAACTATATAAAGTAAGGCACAACTCAAAAAAAAGAAAACTCACCCTAGTCTAAATAAGATCATTCAGTCTGTTTCTATTGAATTTCTCCTCCTCCTTAAAAATCCATCTCAAATGCCACTTTCTCCATGAACCCTTCCCTAGTCCTTTGATTTAGTGATGTTCCTCTTGGCATGTCCTCACCTCTCCTGACACATAGCACTTTGTACACCTAATGCATTTCTTGCACATTTTTTCCTAGCTAATTGAATCATGCCTTTTATTCTCATGGTCCTGTAATTTCTTCAATACAGGGACCGTATCTTATTGGAATTTTGTATTTCCCCAAGAGTCTATCAATACTTTGGATTATTAAATGTTTATTGTATTGCACTGCATTGCTTTAAAGTACTATATTACATTGCATTGCTTTATAATATTATATTGCATCATTTTTAGAGGAGTATATTGAATTGCTTTACAATATTATATTGCATTGTTTTAAAGTAATATATTGTATTGTGAGGTTTTATAGTATTATATTGCTTTGCCTTTCAATATTTGATTGTTTTACAGTAACATATTGAATATGTTGTATTGCAATATTTTATTTATATTTACAGCATTTAATTGTGTGGCATTGTCTTGCTCTATAGTATAATATTTTGCATTGCTTTAGAGTAATAGACATGGTATTATATTATATTACTTCACAGAATTGCATTGTATTGCATAGTTCTATGGTATTGTATTGAAATCTATTGTTTTATCATATTGTATTGTATTGAGTAGTTTTACAGTATTATATTATGTAACTCTACTATGTGGGTAGCTTTACAATATTGTGTTGGGGAAGGAAGGTCTAGGAGGGGATAGAGCCATAGTGGTAGATAAAGGCAGAGAATTGCCTGAACTCTCCCAAATTCCCCTCGAAATAACTTTAATGCCTCACAATGAATTCTGAAGCAACAGAAAGGATAGGGTGAAACAATTTTCTAGCCCGAGATGATTTAAAAATTGATCAAAAGGTCTGTTTCTCACTGAGGTGAGATGAGAGTGCATCTCAACTTAGGCACTGCAGGATGCACCCTAGCAAACTAGCAGCAGGCCTGGGGAAAGACTGAATCAGCAGTGGCAGTGGTGGCTTCCAGAGCCCTCAGCCAACAAGCAGTAAGAGGAGTTGGACAACTAGTCAGAAGGAGATTATAGTGACTTCCTTTGCTGGTACTAAGTATAGGACTCTGTGCTTTGCTCATACTCATATTCAAGTTAAAGTGTGAGTAAGCAGTCCCAATGTGTAAGGAGCACTAGCACACCAGAGCTTGCTGCCACAGGGAAGCAGAGATCCTGAACAGAGTTCCAGAGCAGAAAAAAATGCTTGTGGTGTTTCACAGACTAAAGCATAGATCAAGAAATTAGTAAACACACCTCTTCTTAGATCCTATCACTTTGAAGGAACTGAGAACTTACATATCAGAATTAGTTCTGAAAATAGCTGTACAAAAACCTGAAGTTTGGGTCAATGCCCCTTTCATCCCAGCACAGGAGACCAACTTCAACATAAAGTTAAAAATCAAGAAATAGGATGGAAAATAGGCAAAGAACAACATTAACATGAACAAAATAATCTGATTATAGATAATTATTATGATATAAGAAAGACTACAACCAAAATAGAAGAATAGAAGTCAAAACTGCTACATACAAAGCCTCAAAGAAAAATGTGAAATAGTGTTAGGCTTAAAAAAATTCCTAGAAGAACTGAAAAAGGATTTTAAAAAATCAAATAATAGAGATAGGAAAAAAAATTGGGAAAATAAATGATTGTCATACAAGAAAATCATGAAAAAAAGTCAGCAACTTGGTAAAAGAGGCACAAAAAATACTGAAGAAACTATCATCTTAAGCAACAGAATGGGTCAAATGGTAAAAAGAGCAGAAAAAGCCATTGAAAAGAACTCTAAAAAGCAGAATTGGCCAAATGGAAAGAGAAATATAAAAGCTTAGTGAAGAAAGTAAGTCCTTCATGGCTCTCTTCAACAATGAAATGTTTCAAACCAGTTGCATTTGTTCAGTGAAGAAAGCCATATACACCTAGAGAGAGGAGTGTGAAATGTGGACCACAACATAACATTTTCATGCTCTCTATCGATGTTTGCTTGCATTGTATTTCCTTTCTCTGATTTTTCTTTCTTGTAGGTACGATTTTTCTTGCACAAAAATGCTAAGTGTGGAAATATGTATACATATATTCGATTTGTCAAGTATTTTTAACATAATTAACATGTAGTGGACTTCCTGCCATCTAGGGAAGGGGTGGGGAGTTGGGGGAAATTTTGTAACAGAAAGCTTTGTAAGGGTTAATGTTGAAGAATTACCCATACATATGCTTTGCAAATAAAAAGTTTTAATTAAAAAAAAAAGAAGAAAGAAAGTAAGTCCTTAAAATTTGGAATTGGGCAAATGGAAGCTAATGATATCATGACATATCAAGAAACAATAAAACAAAATCAAAAGAAGAAAAATAAAAGAAAATGTGAAATATCTTATTGGAAAACAACTGACCCGGAAATTCGATTAAAGAGAGATAATTTAAACATGATTGCATTACTTGAAAGCCATGATCTAGACCCAGAACATAAAATAGGAATTGAAAGAATCCATTGATCACCTTCTGAAAAAGATTCCAAAGTAAAAACTCCCAGAAATATCATTGCCAAATTTCAAGCTCCCAGGTGAAGAAAAAATATTTCAAGCAATCAGAAAGAAATAATTCAAGTATCATTGAGCTATAATCAGATAACACAAAATTTGGCAGCTTCTGCATTAAACGATCAAAGGGCTTAAAATATCACATTCCAGAGAACAAAGATAGTATTACAACCAAGAATCACCTACCTAGCAAAACTAAGTAAAATTCTTCAAGGGAAAAAAACCAAATAAATCAAGAATCAGTGAAATAGAGGATTTTCAAGCATTTCTGATGAAAATACAAGAACTGAATAGAAATTTTTGACTTTCAAATACAAGACTCAGAAACATAAAAAGGTAAACAGGAAAGAGAAACTCTAAGAGATTCAATAAGGTTAAACTACTTGCATTCCTATATAGGAAGATGAGAAGTGTAATTCCTAAGAATTTTTCTCATTATTAGGGCAATTAAAAGTAGTGTATATAGACAGAAGGCAGATTAAGTTGACTATGATGGGATGATAGTCAAAAAATAAAATTAAGAACAGAAAAAGAAGAATATACTGGGAAAAGAGGAAAGGAAATGATAGAATGGGGTAAATTATCTCACATTAAGGAGGTTTAAGAGACTTTTTATAGTGAATGGGGAAGATTGAGGAGGTGGAGAGAAGTATTTGAACCTGACTTTCATTGGAATTAGCTCAAAGAGGTAAAAACGTACACACTTAGTTGGATATAAAAATCTATTTAAATCTAAAGAAAAGTAGGAGAAGAGGTTTTAGAAGAATTGGGGCTGAAAGAAGGGAAGATGGATTGAAGCAAGTAGTAGTCAGAAGCAGAATACTTGAAGTTAAACAGTGAAAGGAGAGAGAAAGATAAATGAGGGGGAAAATAGGATGGAAGGAAATCCATAGTAACCATATAATTGTGAAAAAAAATTTATAGTAAGTTTCTCTGATAAAGGCTTCACTTCTCAAATGCCTAAAGAACTGAGGCAAATTTATAAAAATAAGAGCTATTCCTTAGTTGATAAATGGTCAAAGGTGATTTTTTCAGATAAGCAATCAAAGCTATCTCTAGTCATATATATATATGTCAATGTGACTTAGAGAGTTTATATATATATATATAAACTCTCTAAGTCACATTGATTAGAGAAATGAAAATTCAAACAAAAAACTTATGATAAGCCACTGCAGACCTATCAGATAAGCTAACATGTCAAAAAGGAGAACTGACGAATGTTGGAGGGGATTTGGGAAGATTGAAACACTAATGCACTATTGGTATAGTTGTGAACTGATTCAATCATTCTGGAGAGCAATTTGGAATTATGTCCAAAGGGCCATACAATTGTGTATACTCTTTGACTCAGAAAGACCCAGAAAAAAAATACTAGGTCTATATCCCAAAGAGATAAAACAAAACAAACCCAAAAAATATATATAAAATATTTTTGTGGGCTTTTTTTTTCTGTCATGGGAAAGAATTGGAAATTGAAGGGATGCCCATCAATTGAGTAAATCTGAATAAGCTGTGGTATATGATAGTGATGGAAAACTATTTTACTACAAGAAAAGATTATTAGGATGCTTTCAGAAAATTCTGGAAAGACTCATATGAACTAATGCAAAATGAAATGAGCAGAATCAAGAGAACATTGTACACTATCATAGCAATATTGTACAATCATTAACTGTGAATGGCTTAGGTATTCTCAGCAATACAACAATTCAGGATATTTCCTAGATTTATGATGAAAAATGCTATTCACCTCCAGAGAAAGAACTGATGGAATTTTTGCAGATTAAAGAACAATTCTTTCTTTTACTTGTTTTTTTGGGCATATTTTTCTTTCATAACATGACTAATATAAACATATATTTTGCCTGATTGCACATGTATAACCTATGTCAAATTGTTTGCTTTCTCAATGAGGGGGTAAGAAAGAGAAGGAGGGAGATAATTTGGAACCCAAAATTTTAAAAAGAAACAAATGATAATTTTTTACATTAATTGGGAAAAATGAGATATGTATGTATATATATGTGTGTGTATATATATATGTATATATATATATATACATATATATATATATATATATATATTTAAATCTCAGGCTCAGATTCAGATTAAAGTATGGGTAGCAGTCCCGGAATGTGGAGGAGTACTAACACACCAGAAATGCTGCCACAGGGAACTTTTTAGCATTTTGTATTTCATACTGTTTTGCACAGCTTTAAAGTTGTTGAGGTTGGGAAAGGGGGATCCCAAACTGAGGTCCCAGACCAGTGTCACAAGGTATCTCAAAAGAATTTGCAGGCTTGAACCCATCTCCTAGCAAAGGGGCAAAGTTTTATTGCAGTAGTAATTGTAGCCATTACAAAGTGGGCTTGAATTTCTAAAAAGAAATTACAGCAGCAAGGAGACATTTTTTTTTTTATAAAGCTTTTTATTTACAAAACATATGAGTGACTTTTCAACATTGACCTTTGCAAAAAAAACTTTTTTTTTCCCAAGC
>JAJPUD010007948.1:28746-49623 GCA_023553655.1 Myrmecobius fasciatus | reverse complement strand
TCCCCCCACCCCCCACCCCTAGATGACAGGTAATCTAATACATGCTAGATAGGATAAATTATATGACAAATACAATACATGTATACATATCTATACAGTTATCTTACTGCACAAGAAACATCAGATCTAGAAAGAAAAGAAGAAAAAAACAACCTAAGAAGGAAAACAAAATACATGGAAATATTCACAGAAAGCGTTAAAATGTTGTGTTGTGGTTCACTCTCAGTTCCCGCAGGCCTCTCTCTGGATGTATATGACTATCTTCATCGCAGCACAACTGGTTTGAATCACATCATTGTTGAAGAGAACCATGTCCATCAAAATTGATCATCGTATAGTCTTGTTGCTGTGTATAATGTTCTCCTGGTTCTGCTGATTTCACTCAGCATCAGTTCATGCAAGTCTCTCCAATCCTCTCTGAAATCCTCCTGTTGGTCATTTCTTACAGAACAATAATATTCCATAACATTCATATACCATAATTTATTCAGCCATTCTCCAATTGATGGGCATCTTTTCAATTTCCAGTTTCTTGCCACTACAAAAAGGGCTGCCACAAACATTTTTGCACATGTGGGTCCCTTTCCCAAGGAGGAGACATTTATCCAGCTTTTATTATTGATATGCTAATTCTATGGCTCATAGATTGGAAGGAATTTCGTTCTCAATGACCAGATTATTACTAATCAGATGATCAGTCAGCAATGAATTGAGGAATGGTTTTATTCACTATTATCTCTGGTGTTTGGTCTGTGGGAGTTTCCTGAGGCCAGAAGCTATCTGACCAAGGAGTACTCAGAATCAGACTTATTGGGTGTGGGTGTTTCCATGTCTGTTTTTCATGTTCACCTCAAACTAATGAAACTGCTGTTTTACTGAAAATTTCTGCATCACAGGACCATAAGATAATTGTTTTAGAACTGGAAAGGAAGAGGAAAGGAAATGAAAACGCATTCATGTAGTACCAGCTATTTGTCAAGTACTATACTAAGCACTTTATAGATATTATCTTAATGGATCTTCATAAAAATCCTGGCAAGTGAGTTGCTCTTATCATCTCAACTTAACAGTGGAGGAAACTGAAGTAAAGAGAGGACATCCTTGCCCAGACAAGCTAGTGTGTATCTGAAAGGGAATTTTTAGTCTTTCTGACTCCAAGTACAATTAATTCTCTGTCCACTAGGCATTCAACTATGTGTTTTTGTTTCTTAAAATAAAGCAACAAATAAAAAATAAATTATGCTTTCTACATAGTTAGCAGATTGTGTAACTTCAAATCACTTGTGATTTGATCACAAGTAGTGGTTTGTTAATAGCTGGTTTGTTAGGGATAAATAAATTACCCAGCCCAGCATAGCATTCTCATGTTGATCAGTACAATTAAAGGCAAAATGATGCTTAGAAGACCAAAGAGAGGTTTCTTGACACTGAAAAGATGCACAAAGGAAGCTAGGTCATTACTCTTCCAGTGAGATCAAGGACTGAATAGAAAGCACTAGAAAATCATTTTAATCATACAGGGGACCTCCCTAAAGAGTTGAAGATCATGAATAAAGACTTGGGCAAAAAATTTAGGACGAATTAAAAGTTCAATTTTTGTCAAAAGCTATAGTCAGAAACAGGATTAAATTAAATAGTAGTTGATAATGATTGATGATCAGTGAAAAAAGTCTCCATATCAATTTTCTTTGAATCTTGCGGTTTTATTATTAGAAATACAGTAACTATTTAATACAATGCTTATAGATTCTAATAAACTTTTTCAGTTGGGGGTGGGGATGTAATGCCAGAGAAACTGAGGCAAGACAGAGATTAGGGTTTTTAATAGTGGAGAATTTGGACTAGTTATGGCCAACTGACTGGATTGAACTCTTGTCTCAAAGCATCCAGCAACCAGCAAGTAATTCCAGAGACTTTTTAAGGCTCCAGCTATCAGGGAAACAAAGGCAAGGGGAGGCAGAGCACTGAGTGAGTGGAAATTCCAGGAAGGACCATAACTTTTTGATTCTGACAGGTTTGGAGTCAAGAACTTGGTCAAGCAGGAGACAGGAAGTCTGAGACCAGGAAATACCCAAGTATTTGAGATAAGCCATCTGGAGTTTGCTGACTCTTTGGAATGTGAGAGTGGCCAGAGACCCCTATTCTCTCAATACCAATGGGGAAAGGGAGGGGGGGTTGTCACCAGGGAAACTAAGGCAGAACAATTCAGGGAAACTGAGGTATTACAATTCAGGGAAACTAAGGCAGGGAAACTGAGGCATAACAGGGAGAGAGCATAAGTGACTGAAAAAACATGTTAAATTTTCTCTCTCTGTTTATACCAGAAGACTTATATAGGAGGCATTTTTGGTATTGTCTAGTGTAAGAAACAATTATTTTGAAATTCAGACAGCAGCAGAGTGGGATATTGCCAATGAAGTGCTCCCCTGGAATTACTCTCAGAAACTTCGTTTTCTCTGTGAAGTGTAGGTGATGACCTTTTAAATGCCTTCCACACAATGAGTGCCATAGGGCTATTGTAAAAAAGCACAGCATAGTATATCAGCATGGTATAATCATTCTAGAACTGTGGGCTATGATTGTTACTGTGACTACCAAAAGTGACTCTTTATATACCACCTACCTAAACACTCCCCTATAACAGCTTAGACACTAGAATTCTAAATGCAAGAACTACAGATTCTAGTTTCACATATCCTAGAATTGCAGACCATAAAATTATAAATTCACAGTCTATAAAGCCCAAAGGTAAGACAACCATATCAATTACTGAAAAATAATGGCTTAAATTTTATTGAATTTTAAAGAATTTAAAGAATTCTTTCTTCTCATTTATGGAAGATAAGTAGTCTAATTTGTATTATCTCCATCTGACAACAGTTGGCATTCACCAAGAGAGTATAGAGCAATACCTGGATGAAAGGGGGGCTTCCTGACACCAAGTGCAGCACTTTTACAGGGCTCAGACTAGAGCTAGAAGGAGCCAGAAGAGGGTATTTAAATATAGTGATTTCCTTGACTAATTGCTATGTCTCTTGGCTATTTGATTATGAATAGATAACTTGATTTGATCAATATTGTCCAGGTGCAGAGAGAGATGAGAGCCAAGAAGGAGATGCAAAGACTGAGATTTCCTGGGGCTTTCCCCCACCTCAATCCCTAAACCCTGGGACCTAAGCCCTTATTCCCTTTGTGCCCTTGGGCCCTGCCTTTACCCCTTTGGTAGATGGTAGTGGCTGAGACCGCTGGAAAATAAGGTCATACATTACAAGATAACCATCATTATAGACATAAAGTTTTCGATCCAAGGGGCTATAGTTGATGCTCTGCAGTTACTCAAGCATCTTGTCCAAAAGAATGCTGAGGTGGTACTCCTGCCCAGTGTTGGTGTCAAAGGCATAGAATATCTCCTCCTGGCGGGTGCTCAAGGTACGCAGAGCATAAAGGACTCCACAGGCCACAAAGGTTCCAGATACCACTGGCTTGTATTGTCCTGTCTGCCAGGTCTTCTGCACAGCCAGGGTGCTAGTGTTGAGCTGGCTCACCACCAGATTACCCTTGTTCTCCTCTGTGGAATACACTACCCATAGCCCCTTCTCATCCCCAGCAAAGTCCAAGTCCTTCCAGGGCACTTCAGCATAGGAAAAGCGATTATTGTGAATAGCTCCAGGCAGGGGCTGGTGAAGCACCAGGGTGTTTGTGGCCAGGTCCACTTTGGCCATGTCACCAGTGCCATAGTAATTAAAATACATGAAGTTCTTGTAGACGGTATTACCACTCCCATCGCCATAACCCATCTTCCATTCCTTATAGTTCTTGAACAGTACTAGGTCATCATAAGACTTGTGCAGCCGGTAGTAGTCAAAATACCTTGGGAAAGGTACAAAGCAGAAAAAAAAAATGGCTATCATCGGGTACAAGCACTGAATGACGAGGAGTATTGGACTTCTCCCTTCTCAAGCCTATTCCATCCTTTCCTACATTCGAGAACAGACCAGATGGAGGCTCACAACCTCCAAAAAACCTTTCTTCTCTGACTATTGTAGCAATACCGATTTCTCTTTTCTAGAACATCTTCCTACCAAATTTGAAATGTACATGCCAGGATCATAAGATTTAGAATAAAAAAGAACCATAGAGGTCATTTAATCTAACACTCAGGCTCAGGAGAGTGAACTGACTTCATTTAGATCTGGAAAGGATCTTCAAGTCATTAAGTATGGCCCTATCATTTTACATATGAAGAAACTCAAGCAGAATTGTGTCTTGTATACAAGGATTTGGAGAAGGGAATCATATCTGCCTGATTCCAAGTCCAAAAAAATCAATCCATTGAGCCATTTGGTAGTCTTTTTGAGACTCACCATAGGACTATGTACACTTTATATAGCCAATGGATGATATAGGGGAAAGAACTTTGTAATTGTAGCAATAATGGACTCTAATCCTAGCTTTGTGATTTTTGAGTATGTTCTTTCTCTTTAAGCCTCAGGCTCCTAATCTATAAAATGGAGAAAAATAATACTTAACCACCTAATAGGATTATAGTGACTGAACATTTAAGTAAACTTTAGAGTATTATAGAAATGAGTAATTAAATTTTTATCTAATTCAGGGGATTTGGGGAAAAGGGGAGAGGTTTAAAGATAGGTTGCAAAGATTAAGTCTTTTTGTATGGAGAAACAGAAAAGGGATGATGATCCAAGTATATAAAAATAAGGGAATGATATTTTCTTCAAACTGTAGAGCTGAAAACCACAATCTCCTGAGAGTGGGAAATAGGTAATTTGTGTTGAATAATTAAAGGTGCGCTGGTTGTCTCTTTCAATAGAATGTCAGCTCCTTGAGGACAGGAAATTTCTTTAAATTTTTTCCCCTTATAGCTTTCTTTATTAAAATGGTGCCTGGCACTTAGAAGAATCTTAATAAATACTTATTTATTTATTAGGCAAATAGTTGATCGTCCAAGTTTACAGACACAGATAAAAAGTAGCAGGTAGGATTGGAGCTCTGGGTCTAAAGCCAGTGTTCTTTTCTCTAGCATGATAAGGACATCATTAGATTGCTACTGCAATAAGAACTTGATCCTGGGCACTGAGGTAGCATAGTGGATTGAAATCTTGGATTTGGGGAAAGTTGATTTCAAATCCAGCCTCAGGTATTTATTAATCCTATGGCCCTGGGAAAATCATCTAAGATTTGTCTGCCTTTCTTCATCTGCAAAAATGGGGTAATAGAACCTACTTCCCAAAGTTGTGAGAAAAAAAAATAATATTTGTAAAGCTCTTTACAAGTCTTAGAGCACTATAACAGTTGCTGACATGAGTGATATGGCAAATTTTAATAATAGTATGTTAAGGCATAGAAAGTAAGGTGGGATCTGGGTAGTGGGAGAGAAACACTCTCATGTTTGAAATCATGCATGGCTTCTGACTGCTCTGGAGTAATAAATAAATATGTGTATGTGTGTGTGTGAGAGAGAGAGAGAAAGAGAGAGGGGAGGGGGGAGAGGGGAAGGGAGAGAGAGAGGGAGGGAAAAAGGGAAGGAGAGAGGGAAGGAGGGGAGGAAAGAAGGAGAGAGAGAGGGAAGGAGAGAGACAGAGAGAAGAGAGACAAAGAGACAGAGAGACAGAAAGAATATGAAGTGGAGTGGTGGGGTGTTGCACCTTCTGGGTGGCTTACCTGCCATCAGAACGAAGTGGGGCCACCCAGTAGAGAGAGGAAGTGAGATTGAGTCCAGTGTCACAACCCCAGGCACCAGCCTTGTAGTGGAACCCACGCCAGTTGAGTTGGACTACAAGGGGATGACTGACACTTAGCAGGAGGCCATGGGCACAGGAGCCTAGGAAAATAGAGAATATTATATAGATCCCCAAAGTGGCACGGAATTAGCTGAGGTACTAGCTGCACATGCTTGCCTCTTGCAACATTTTGGGGGATCTGAGGAGGGCTGGGGATTGAGTTTGATTCCTAGGAAATGGGAGCAAAGATGCTCTTTCCATTGTACAACCAACAGAGATCCAAGGGAACTGGAAAGGTATCCTCAGAGCATATTTGTATTTGCAACCATCAATATCCTTATTCACATTTAGATTTTATTTTAAGATTTACAGAATTACTTTTCCATAATAACACACAGAAAGTGTATTGTATGGAAAATCAGAAGACCCTGGCTCAAAATCCCAGCTCTGATACTTAGAAGCTGCAAAACTGGCCAGTCATTTAAGGACTGAGTCTCAGTTTCTTCATTTAAAAAATGAGAATAATAAATATTATCTGAACTGTATAATTAAGTTTTTTTTCACTTATCAAAAGAAATATTTATGGAATTCTATGGTGAGGAATCCTTGAAATGTTAATATTTCAGTACAACATTTAAAATAAATACTGTTTTTACAATAAATCCTCTTTTATCTATCATGATTATGGAAAGAAGCATACTGGTTATTTTGGTAGATGGAAAGTTGCCATATATACAAAACATGGCTTATCAATTTTTTTTGTGTTAATACAAGGTTTTTGTAAAGGAAGCATTTTGTTAAACATAAACTAGAGAAGAAAGTCATTGTTACTACTTCTCTTAGAGATCCATTTTGTGTATTATGTTGATGTAAGAATGAGTGTGCAAAAGTATGTTAGTGTATGAGTATCTGTGCTTGTATTAGTATGAATGTTTGTGTCAGTGTGCATGTTGGTATCCAATAATATGTATTCTCAGCACTTAACCCAGTACCTAGTAGACCCTCAATATGTGTAAAGCCAGTGTGTATCCATATATATAAATATATATGGATACACACACACACACACGTATATGTATTTTTTGAACCATGTTTAGCTATCTTAATTTCCTCACATAAAAAGGGGAAATAATGTCACATAACTTAACAGGATTATTGTGAAGATCAAAGGAAATAGTATTTGTAAAGTACTTAGAATAATTCCTAATAAATAGTAGATGATTAATAAATGCTTGTTTCCTTCCTTTAGTCCCATAAAATAGATTTTTTAAAAATTATTTTTTGGAGGAAAATACATAGAGATATATGTCTCTATATGTTATGTTGGGATGTGTGTTGGGATGACTGTGACTATGAATGTGTAAGCAAGTAGTGTCATTTTAGAGAAGTGACCTGGGAATCAGAGAGATAGGAGTTTTCAAGTGATATCTTTGACCCATACTGGCTTCATGACCTTGGGCTAATCATAACCTCTCAACACTCCAAGGCTTCTTTCTAAAATTCCTAGTTATAGAGAAAATGGAGAATTATATTATTTGTTTATTAGGAGTTCAATACTCCAAATAAATCAGTAATAATCAGTAAAATCTTAGGCCTAGTAACAAATGAATACACAAATGAGGGAATAAATGAATGAATAGAAACAAAAATAAATGAGATAATATGGAACTTTGCTCCTCAGTGGCACATTCTGTAGAACTAACAAATATATAATATAAATTTTCAGCTTGAGTTTTACTCAAGAGCATCTTTTGCCAGGGGTAGGTGGTGTGGGTGTTGGAGCAAAGAATAATGCCCTGAACTTCAAGGCTAAGCTCAATATGGATATGATGAGATACTCACCAGAAGGAAGATTCTGGGTCTGAAGGCCAGGATTCTGATTCTCACAGTCATTCAACTGGCTTTTCAAGGCGCTCAACTTGTGAAGAGTAGTCCGTAAGGTGTCTTGCTGTGAGTTGGCCAGGTACTGTAATATGATCCTGGCATTTTGCACCTAGATAGAAGAGGAGGGAGTCAAGAAATCTTCCATAGTTATTCCAGGCTTCCCTTAGGCAAAGAAGAGTATGATATATTACAAAAAGTCCTAGAATTGGAATAAGATGAATTCAAGTTCTAACATTTACTATTACTTAGTATTTAATTTATAACATTTACTTGTGTGAAATTGCACAAGTTATATTCTAAGTCCTGTTCCTTAATTTCCTCATACATAAAATGGAGGGCCAGAAATAGATTATCTCTAAAACGCTATGTTATGAACTACAGGATGTAAAATTGTAGAGTTCACCTGGACAGAAAATCTTGTTTTACAGATAGAGAAATTGAAGTGACCTAGAGGCGGGGGCTTGGTTACTTTCTCTGGTCATAAGATTCAAGAAAGGTAGCCAGGGCTCTTTGCAATCAGACTGATTCTCTTTACTTTTCTTCACTATTATTATTGCTCTCAGACTTTTTCTTTCCTAATATGACACTTAACAATTGAATCCATATGAGTTACTACCTGACTCATTATGTCAAATCTCCCCAACTAGACTGTGAGATAATTAGATAGGGACTAGAGAATATGATGAATCCTTCCCTTATCTCTGCCACAGGCTGATTTACATTAATGATTTTTCTTGAACTCTCTGGGATGGAGAGAAGTAATTGTGGGCTTAATGGAGGAAAAGGCAATACCCTAACTTTCTCAGGCTAGGTTGGGCATAATGTTCTTACCCCCTACCATAGCAGCTTTAAAAGTGGGTATAGACTCTTACTACCTGCCACCTACTCCATCTCCTAAGACCTTTTAAGGCCACATTGTTCTGGTTTGGCTTATCCATTTATGATTTCTTGATTCTACTTTGGAGAATTGGCTTAATTCCAAATGAATTTCTGTCTGGTTAGACGGTTTCTCTTTCCTAAGACATTCTACTCTGTAGAGTCGACAACTGCCTGCTTATCTCCCCAGCTACAGAAAGATATGGTGACATAGGAGTCCCAGATATGTATCCAAAAGGGTGATATAATATGAAAGGGGAAAAGGGATTAAAGTTTAGTAAAATGGAGGGCATGATATTATAGAAACTGGATAAGGAATATAATATAGGAGGAATACATAGTAAATTGTGACATGATATAGAGATATGATACATAGAGTGCATATTACTAGGAAATGCAATACAGGGTGATTGACACCATGATTTGATCCCAGATGTTATTATGGTGGGGATAAGAGATCAGAAGTTATCATGAAACTGTAGGATTGGTAGCTAGAAGGTGTTTTAGAAATCATAGAGCCCTTCATTTAACAAGTGGAGAAACTGAGATAAGAAGAAGAGAAATAATGTGTCTAAGGTCATATCTGGTACTAAATAGTAGATTTGTGATTGAAACCCAGATCCCTTGACTCCAAATCCATTGGTTTTTCTACTCTACTTAGGTGAATGTCATGTGATATTGGATGATATGGATTATATTATATCACGATTCAGAAAGTGTGTCAGGAGATGTGTAATATGTAAGTATGTAATATAGAGAGGGTTTCATATGCATATATGCTGTAAAGAATGATATCAAAGTGTAGGATATGAGTGATGTCAAGTAAAATATATACAAGTGATATGTAAAATGATAGAGGAGAAAGTGATATGGAAAGTGAGTATCTGATATCACATTTAGCAGAAGCAACAAGGGTTGAAGAGAGTGCTGAGGATACAGCTTGCCTTACCTGTTTATAGACCTTTTGGAAGGTACTATTAGTACTGCTACCTTTGCCTCCCATCACTCTATCCTGGGCCTTGAGTTGAGTCAGCAGCCTTTTGGCTTCTAACAGCTTCCACCGAAGGGCTTCCCAATGATGATCAATAGAAGGGTAGAAGGTGTGGCCAGACCCAGATTCTGATTCAGAGTCCTATTGCCTCCATTCTAGGTGCTGGATGTTCTTGCAGCGTCTTCTCTTGGGCCCTGATAGCCTGAGTGTGCTTATCCACTAGGCAAAAAGGAAAGGAGAAGGGGTAGCAAGAGAAAAAAGGAAGAGATGGAGAAAAATGTGGGATTAAAAAGAGGAATGTAGATTAGCACTATTCTCTCTTTTCCTGGTAATACGGGCTGCTCCCCTACTTCTCTCTAATTGATTGGTTTCACTAAATATTTTTTCTTGTCCTTTTTTTAAAAATCTTTTTTTTTATATAAATGATAGCTCTCAGACTGGGGAGAGATAATACAAAAAAGTTTAAAAGATATAAAAACAAAATATAATATATAAAATCTATTTTCAGCATTATCATTTATTCCAGATCAACCCATTCTGTCTTTTCTCTCAAAACTTTTATTGTCTTTCTTCCTATCACCAACAGAATGAGGTTCAAGCAATCTGGTGTTGAAACTATTTCCTAATCTTATATTTTACTGATACAGAGAACCAAACTGGCCAGCCTGTGCTATCCCTGTATGCAATATTTCCTAAGATTTCTAAAGCCACTTCTAGTTCACCCAATGAACACCTGTCTTTCCTAATAAGATACAGCTTCCTAAAAGCCAATCCCTAATTCTTCTATCAGCATTATTCTAAAATCTGAAGCCTATAGAATGTAACTGGAGAGGCCCTGTTTGCCCCCCTTTCCCTTCCTAATCAAAAAGTCTAAATTTCCCAGCATTCAAGCTTCTTTCCCCAAGGATCTTCTTCAAAGATTCCATTATAGAAAATACATCTTTAATCTTTGTGGCTTAATGAATAAACCCCAGAGTTTAACCTTAGATTAGTACTGCCCATCAGACTGGGATATGTTGGAAGGCATGACCCTGTCTCCTCCTTCTGGGTCCAGGACCCATGTCTCCTACAGACCAGCAGCCCACCAAGGACCAAACCGTGTCTTCTCCATCTTTTGCCCCTCCCTTTTTAGGGCCTAATTTTCAGTCCAACTCAGCACTATGGAAGATGGTAATTAATGTACCACAGCACCTCTTTCCGGAATTCCTTCTGCCCCTATAGGACACTTACTTTGGAAATCTCCAACTCATACTTCTTCACAAGCTCTTTTGCAGCATTCTGTAGCTTTTTTATTTGCTGCAGGGAAATGGGGTTATTGGGTAGATAGATCACACAGACACAGTTACCTTGTTGATCAATGGAGCCTGCTACATTGCTCACCATCTGAAATGGCAAGGATGTCATAGCATAAGTTTATTATATATATATAAAAGAAACAGAAAATTATATGTAACAGATTTGCAATTTTATGTGCAGCCATTCCATAAATCAAAAATCATAAGTAAAAAATAAAATGAAAAAATAAATGGCAAATGTATCATAGGATATGAAAGGATGCTGTAAGGCATAAGAAGATATGATGATATGGGACTAGAACTGATGGAATGGGATAGGGCGTGATAGGGGTTGGGGCTAACCCTGTTTTCAGGGTCCACTGCAGGGCCCCTGAGAATCCATGTTTTTCTTTCAATCTGTCATCTATCAATTTATCTACAAATAGGTAGACTAAGGAGTTGGCAATACAGATAGAAGCAGTAGTTCCTTAATCTAGGTCCTCCTACAAGAAAAATTTCCTTGATTCCTACCTTGTATACTGTCTGGAGTTGATCTAGACCATTGACTGTGCCATTGTGAATGTCTGTTAAAGTTTTGACCTGTAAGGGGAAGAAGCAAACTAGCTGATAACTGCTTTTTAAAGATATGAATAAAAACTTCCCTCTCTTTAAAAGGGAATTCCACTTTTCTGTTTCTCTCAAACCTGAAGGTTCAACTGCCCCCACCTCTCAAAAATATACAAATATAACAATCATTTATATATTAGCATTATAAAATTTTGACCTAGAATGACCCTGAGATAAATCTAGACAAGGGATTCTTAACTTTTCTTGTATTGTAGACTTCTCTATGAGTTTGGTGAATCCTGTAGACATTTTCGCAGAATAATGTTTATAAGTGAAAAAAAATATAGTTACAAAAAACCCCCAATTATATTGAAATTCAGTCATCAAAACATTACAAAAATATCTTCACTGATCCAGTTAAGAGATCTAGAGCAATCCCTTCATTTTGTACATGGGGAAATTTAAGGGTTAGAGTCTGAGTATTTTGCTTGAGATTATATAAGTAGTAAGTTATAGTCAGGACTAGAGTCCAGATAAATTTATTCCAATTAATTTATTCAATCAACAAACATTTATTAAATACTAAGTGGCAAATGGATAGATAGTTTAAATTGGAGTCTAAAAGACTTGAATTTGAACACTACTTCAATGTATTCTTTGCTGTGTGATTTTGGATAAATCACTTAATCTCTGCCTCAGTTTCCTCATCTATAAAATAAGAATAGAAATAGCATCTACCAGTATGGGTTATGATATTAAAATGAATTAACACCTGTGAAGCACTTGGCAAAACTTAAAAACCCTATACAAATTTTAGTTATTGTTGTTGTTGTTGTTGTTGCTGTTGTTATTACATGAGCAATACACAGGTACTGGGGACACAAAGACTAGCAATTCTTTGTTTTTTCACCAGAGCATGATACTTCTTCCCTCAGATGACAGGGTGGGGATAAGCACAGGACAAAATTTGGGAACTTAATGATGTTGAAGTACTATAGTAACTGAGGAAGAAATTGGGAAGGGCTCTGCGAGGTAGTAGATGGTAGATTTCAACGTACCCACACATCTTAGCACTGATAAGTGAGGAGGTAAAAACTACAAAGATAATGGAGAGGAAAGAGAGTAGAGAAAGATCTGTTGGAATCTATACTGCAAGAATTTAGGGCTCTGCAAAAGCAACAGCTGAGGCAGAGACCCAGGACTGGAGGATTGGAATATTGGGATTGTGTCCCATCTGCATTTGAATGAGTCATGATCTTCCCTTCAGGATCAGTCACCCTGATGAGGTGCTTGGAGAACAGGAAGGGACCATTCCCACAGAGCAAAGCCCCAAATTTCTACAAATTCCTTCTTGTTCTGCAGCCTTCTTTAATTAAGCACAGAGAGTCTTCTTTTCCTAGCCTATGTCTTTTTTCAGAAGGCTACCAATGAATGGAACTGTTCATTAAGTAAACCAAGAATAATAGAATCTTGGAGGAGGAGTCAGGAAAGATCTGTCCTGCCTTTGACATTTATTCTCTCTATGCCATCTCTAAGTTTCTCCTACTCCTAATATTCTATGAGACTATGAGTTGAGGATTCTCTCCCTTCCTTACTCACCCCATCTCCTTACCTTGGGATGGTTGGACAGCACCATGGGCAACAGCAGCCCTAGGAAGAAAGATAAAGAGCAGTGCATTTGCTCTGTGGATATAAAGGCCAAGTGGCTATGATGGAACAGGGGTTCCTACAAATGCCTTTTATCCTGGTCTTGGGGGAGGAGGAGGAATGTAGACTGATTCTTGAGGTTTTGATAATCCCTAGGAGAGAAAAGGATGGTAGGGTGAGACTTACATCTAGGGCCCAGGTGATTGGACCAGGGGACCAAGGTGACAAAGGCCCCAGGAATTAGGGAACTTCCTTAACATGTTGGGTCTTATCTGTCAAGACAATCTAATTCTACCCTTATTCTTGCCAGGCCCTTCTTGCTAAACAGATTAAAGTGAACCTGAGCTACTTCTCTCCTACCCTTGCCCCACTGAGGGTAACTCTTTTCAGAGGGGATTAGCACCAGAATGGAGCCTCATAAACAGAGCTGCAACCCGATCTGTATTTCTGGGACAACACTGTGTTTCCAACCCACTGTCTGAGGAGTGACAGACACTGTAAGATATTTGGCCGATTGGGGGTGGGGAGAGCTATCTCTGGGAGCATTGCTTCAAAGTATATATTTCAACCTCCCTTTCACCTAGGCCTTGATTCAGATTCTGGACACTCTTTGGGCATCCTGTCTGACTTCTGCTTCCCCATTCATACATCTCCCCTCTGTATTCCCTATCTGGCCCTCAGCTCCTATTTCTAAGTGAATATTTCTAATTTCTATTTCTCCCCGAGTCTAAACTAATTTCTTTGGGCATCATTTTGCAGCCCAAAGATCACCAACCTTTCCAGAACCCTTTCATAATTTTGGCAATCCTGAACTCCTGAATATTGATCTCATGTAATTTTTCAACCTGTCTCTCTGAGGCTCTGGTATAGGAGTGGGCCGTGGACAGAGATACTGGTCAAGAATCTTTTTATGCTCACCTAGGAGACTACCCTTTGGCACTACCCTTTGGCAGGTCCTCATCACATCACACCTGGACTATTGCAGTTACCTCCTTGTTGGATTCCTTGCTTCAAGTGCCGTTGCAGTCTTTTTTCCTTTCTGCTATTAAATTGTCTTCTTAAAGTCAAATTGATCATCTTAAAATATGAGTTTAATCATTCTTTAGTCAATAAATTGTAGTGGCTTTTTATTACTTCCAGCGTGAAATATTAAAAAAAAAACTTTTTGACTTCTAAATGCCTTCATATTCTGGCCTTTTACTTCCTTCTTGTCACCATATGATTTACCTTTTCATATACTCCATAAATCACTGAAACTGACCTTCTTACTATTGTTAATAGAACAGGACACTTTAACTCCCAACTCAGGCATTTTCACTGGAATTCTCTTCTTCCTTATCCGTCTCCTGGTTTCTTTAGCATTCTTTAAGACCTTGATAAAATCCCACCTTCTACAAGCTTCCTGATCCCTCCTGATGCTAATGCCTTGCCAGTATTATTTTTAATTTATCCTTTATAAATCTTGCTTATACATTGCTGTTTGTGCAAATTCAGTTCCTTGAGATTAAGGACTGATTTTTGTCTTTCTTGTGATGAAGAGAGCCATCTACACCCAGAGAGAGGACTGTGGGAACTGAGTGTAGATCACAACATAGCATTTTCACTCTTTTTGTTGTTTGCTTGCATTTTATTTTCTTTCTCATTTTTTTCCTTTTTGATTTGATTTTTCTTATGCAGCAAGATAATTGCATATATATATATATGCATATATTGGATTTAACATATATTTTTACCATGTTTAACACAAATTGGATAACGCCTTCTAGAGAAGGGGGTAGAAAGAACAGGGGGAAAAATTGGAACACAAGGTTTTACAAGGATTAATGTGAAAAAATTATCCTTGCATATCTTGAAAATTAAAAAGCTTTAATAAAAACAAGAAATATACAAATGCCTGGTGTGTAGCTCCTAAGGCTCTCAAGAGCCTGAGAATGATTCATAGACAACACCTTTCCCAACAATTACACTTCGTATGCATGCCAGAGATCATGGATCAATACTGGGACCTAAATATCATCATCCAGGTACCAGTGGTTGGGGTAGGGATGTGGTGACAATCTATAGGACTTATGAGTCTGATTTCAAAATGGCTAAGAAAGGGTCTTGTGTTCTCTGCTAAGTCAAGGGAAGATGAGATTGAGAATAAGGAAATAATTTTACTTTCTCACAGTCTTTTAACCTTTAGAGAGTAGCAACTCTCCCAGAAACTTAATCCTGAAGAGTTTATAGGTCTATAAATTTGGGATAGTAAGGTTGAGGAGGTAGTAGGGTCACATGAGATCTCCTAATGGCATTAACACCTCCACTCCCCAAACTTCTCAGACTAGGTCTACTCCCTGTCCTCCTACTTAAAGTCAATAAGCCTATTTTTAGAAATTACTTGACTTCCAGATCTTTCCTCTTCTGGAACTCTTAATAATAGGACAAGAATTTTCAACTGATAACATCCCAGAAGGGAAGAGATCTTAGAAGTCATTTAATTTAACCTCACCAGAAATATGTATTCATTATATACCATTCCTGACAAGTGACTATGGAGGTTACCAAGGTTTATGGAGACTTGGTGAAGAGAGCTCACTAGTTCCTACTGCAACCTTATTGCATCTGAAAGTAGCTGTCACTATCAGGGAAGTGCTTCTTTAAATCTGCCTCCTCTATACTCTTGTCACTGTGTAAATCCTCTTAAATTTTCTAAAGGATTTTGCTGCTGGTAACCCTATGAATTTTAAATAACAAATAGTAAATCTTATAAAACCATATTAAGTATTCAAATCCTAACAGTAATCACAGATCCTGGTCTCTGTTTCAATATAAAAGGAGAGAGACTTCATCTCCCATTTTCTCTTCTTTCAGTTTATGACTTTTCTGGGGAATCAGCCTTACCCATGTCCTTTGATTCTTTTTCTTCGGGATAATACTTCTTGGCAGTTTCCTTCTGTCCTACCTCTCCACCATCTTCTTTCTGAAACATGGGCTTTAGGCAAGACAATGATATTACAGGCTTTAATGGAGTATCATCAGTTGAACACAGGACTCAGGGCCCGTTTCCATCTCAGAAGAACCTTTAGATTAGGTTGTGGAGTGGGTATCTGCTTGCTCTATACCAAGGAAACTCATTGAAGGTCAGCTAGCAGAATAACTAGTTGGCATGTTGTACAGAGAGCTGGGCCTCAAGTTGAGAAAGCCTGAATTTGAATCGTACTTCAGGTACTTACTAACATAGTAACCCTGGAAAAGTCAATTAGCTTGTTTGTGTGTTAGTTTCCCCAATGATAAAATGAGGACATTGAACTTGATGTTACCTTGAACTTGATTCCCACCCAACCCTGATTCCCAAGGTATGATTCAATGAATTCCTAACAAGTAGGTTATAGACTTAGGTCCATATTCCTGTCAGTTATCATTTATGAAGCTTGGGGACAATGTTCTTGGCAGCTGGAATAACTTGTGCTTTTTAGAAGTTGAGGAAACTTATCATTTGGTTGGAGGGGAAAGGGGATTTCATTATCTAAGTAGTTGAAAAATGGCAGCTACATGGTACAGTGGATACAGCACTGTACTTGGAGTTAAGAAGGCCTGAGCTCAAATATGGCATGTTTACATTAGCATGAAATAATGAACAATGACATTGAGCCAAAACAAGAGAACATTGTCTACAGTAACAACAATGTTGTTTTATGCACAATTTAACTAAAAAAGACAGATGAAGGAACACATCTGCATCCAAAGAAAGAACTGATCAATATATAGAATGATTTTATATATTGATATGTTTATAGATATATTTACATATTTTTGTCCCATAGTAGTCATCTTGGCGTAAGGAAGGAAAATATTATTTAAAAGGAAAAGTAAGTTGTGCATAAGAGATTTGCATTTTCTTATGCAACATATTTGATTATACTGTGTTATGGAAATGCTTTTATTATTCCGTAAGTTAAAAAATGAAATGACTATTTTTTTAAAAAAGGAGTCAAAAATATGACTTCAGACACAAATTGTATGGCCCTTGGCAAGTTAATTGATGAAGTTTGCCTCAGTTTTCTCAACTGTAAAATGGAAATAATAATAATACCTAAAATATTCTGTCGGTTCCAAATTAAAAAATCTGTACAGAATATAAGCATTCTGTGGGCAAGGACTGCTTCATCTTTAAAAATTTTTGTGTCCTCAGCACTTAGTACAATCCTTTTCACAAAAATTTTAAAAATAAACCACTTAGTAAGAATTTATTGAATCCTTTTTAGGATATACACACTGGGGACACAAAAGATAAAATGAGTTACGTACCTTCAAGGAGTTTTCATCACATGGTGGAAACAATATAAGTATATGCAAAATAGAACACAAATATAAGATAATTATTTGGGAGAGGCACTAGTGGCTGGGAAACACCAGGAAAGACCTCAGGAAGAAAGGGCTTTTGTCTGAGCTTTGAGGGAAAGCAGAAATTCTAAGAGGCAGAAGTTATTGAGGAAGACATTCCAGACACTAGTGTGTAAAGGCAAGGAGTAGGAGAGGGAAATTTCCTATAAGGAAAAACAAAAATGTCAGTTTGACTGAACAAGATAGTAATGAATAATAACAACTTTGCAAAGGCTGATTGGAGATAGATTGTGAAAAACTTAAAATGCCAAATAGAGGAGGTTGTATTTGATCCTAGAAATGCTGTAATAGGGAGCCACTAGAGTTTACTGAGGTATTAGTGGAATGATGTTGCCAGATCTTTGCATAAAGAATATTTAAGTCTGAAGTTTGAAGTGAGAACTAAGGTTCAAAGTGACACTATTTGCAGATCCAGTGCATCAGAGTTTCAGAATTAAGACTCCATTATTTCTTTATGAACCTGGAAGTTAATGAGAGACTAATTCCAGTTATACATGTTCCATTTCTATCTAATATCTTTAGAAACTGAGAGTGTAGAATTAGGGATGATTGGTCTTAGCCCACAAATGTTTATTTGTCTTTCAGACCAGAAATATCCTCTGATTGTTAATTGTAACTTTTTAGCATTAATAAATTGGCAAGGAATGGGAATGGAGGAGTTTTATAGATATGTGTCCCAAACTACCTTTTGTTATTCCCTCTCTCCCTGTACAACTCCTTCCACTAAAGTATTTTAGGCTCACTATTTTCAGGTTTTTCTATTTAGATCCTATTCAGAGATCTTACTTTTTTAAAATGAAAACAGGTTGTTTGACATATCAAATATTCAATTCTTTGTGTTGTTATTGTTAGTTCTCTTTCTTTTTTAAATTTTACTTCTTTTGTTTAGTGTTTTATTTTTTCCATACAATTACATATGCAAGCAATTTTAACATTCACTTTTAAAACTTTGAGTTCCAAATTCTCTCCCTTCCTCTCTCTATACCCCCCTCATTGAGAAATCAAGCAGTTTGATATAGCATATACACATGTAGTCATGTAAAACATATTGCCATATTAGTCATGTTGTGAAAGAAAATAAAAATTAAAAAAAAACTTCAAGAAAAATAAAGAAAACAAAAATGGCTTCAATCTAGACACCATCAGTTCTTTGTCTGGAGATACATTTTTCATAAGTCCTCCACAATTGTCTTGGATTAATGTATTGTTGAGAATAGCTAAGTCATTTATAGCTGATCCTCTTACAATATAGCTGTTACTTTGTAGATAACATATTTCACATTTTGCATCAGTTTGTGTTGTCTTTCCAAGTTTTCCTGAGAATATCCTGCACATCATTTCTTTTTTATTTCTTTTTTTATTGTTATCTTTCATTATTTTTTATTAAAGCTTTTTATTTTTCAAAACATATGCATGGATAATTCTGCAACATTAGCCCTTGCAAAACCTTGTGTTCCAGTTCCCCCCCCTTCTCCTACCCCCTCTTCTAGATGGCAAGTAGTCTAATATATATTAAACATGGTAGAAATTTGTTAAATCCAATATATGCGTACATATTTATACAATTATCTTGCTGTACAAGAAAAATCAAATCAAATCAGAAAAAAATGATGAAGAAAAAAAATGCAAGCAAACAACAAAAGAGTGAGAATGCTATGTTGTGAACCATACTCAGTTCCCAAAGTCTTCTCTCTGAGTGTAGATGTTTCTTTTGATCACAAGACCATTGGAACTGGTCTGAATCTCTCTTTGTTGAAGAGAGCCACATCCATCAGAATTGATCACCATATAATATTATTGTTGCCGCTGCACATCATTTCTTATAGCATGATAGTATTCCATCACAATCACATAGCACAATTTTGTTCATCCATTTCCCAACTGATGGGCATCTCCTCAGTTTCCAAATCTTTGTCCCCTTTTTTAATCTCTCCTTAAATACAGACCTAGTAGTGTTTGGTATTTCTAGGTCAAAGGATATGCATAGTTCTATAGCCCTTTGAATGTTGTTTCAAATTTCTCTAAAGAATTGTTGAATTAGTTAATAATTCTACCAACAATGCATTTCTCATTTTTCCCATATCCTTCCAATATGTCATTTTCCCTTTCTGTCCTATTAGTGACTCCTAATAGGCATAGGTTGTATCTCAGAATTCTTTTAATTTGCATTTCTATAAACAGTAGCATTTTAGAGCTTTTTTCATGTGGCTATAGATAGTTTTGATTACTTCATCTGAAACTTCATAACTTTTGATCATTTATTAGTTGAAGAATGGCTCTTTTTTTTATAAATTTAAGTCAGTTCTCTATGTCTTTGAGAAATGAGGCCTTTATCAGAGAAATTTGCTTCAATTTTTTCACAATTAAGATTTGTTAAATGTATTTCCTTCCATCCTAATCTCCTGTCTCATTTGTTCTATTCTCTCTCTCTCCTTTCACCTGTCCCACCTCAAAAGTGTTTACTTCTGACTACTCTGTTCCCCAATCTTTCCTCCCATCTATAACCTTCCCCCCAAAACATACCTATTCTTATCCTTTTCCCATCCTACTTTCCTGTAGGGAAAAAATATTTGTATACCCTATTGAATGTGCATGTTATTTCCTATGGACTAATTCTGTGATAGACAACAGAATGTTTCTTGCCTCCTTGCATTCAAACAGTCCATCTTCCATTTAGATTCTCTTCCTATGTGTATTTTTGGCCTACAGAATCCTAGTTTCCTTATCTATAAGAAAGGGGACTGGTCAGCCAAATCCCTTCTAGCTCAAGATTCATAATCTTCTGATTCAACTTCCAGCCTTCTCCACTGGAAAGCAATTAGTGTAGAAATTTTCTCTGCTAATGCAGAATGGCACTTGTTCTATAGTTAATCTCAGAGAATTACGGGGGTCACTAAGAAATAAAATGAGTTTTCTCATTTTAAAAAGTCAATAAGTGAGTGGGAGGGCTTGAAGCCATATTGCCTTAACTCCAAAGCCACTCACTCTGCCAGGAAACCTTTTATATAGGAGACACATCATAAATTACATTTGAATTTTCTTTAATTTATTGAACTGAGAAAAACCCCAAGTCCTGTTCTTACACATGCTATTATAGAAGTACTATCTCACTTTCCCTATCTTGTACACATGAATGTGTGTAAGTAGTGTGAAGTGAGAACTCCCAGCCTTATCCAGGTACCTAAGCCCTGACTTTGTGGTCCCCAGATTGACACAGACACAAAAATCCTCCCTTAAGAGTTCCTACCCTGACATGGACACACAGATGATTTCGACCTTATGCTGCACCTGGTCTGATATGCTGGCCCAGGAGCATATGCAAGAAGGAACCACTCTCTTAGGTGTCCAAAGCAGGTGTATAAGCATAGGCAGATAAGAAAAGAAGAAAAACCTCCCTATGAGATGCTTATCTAGGTAGTGAGATAGCGAGGGAGGGGGATATTTAGATCATGCATGGGTCAGTATAGATAGAAGTGTGTGTGTGTGTGTGTGTGTGTGTGTGTGTGTGTGT
>JAJPUD010007948.1:0-28346 GCA_023553655.1 Myrmecobius fasciatus | reverse complement strand
GTGTGTGTGTGTGTGTGTGTGTGTGTGTGTGTGTGTGTAGATAATGGATCCAAAGAGAATTCACAGAAGGACAAGCTGTCTATCTGACTGGGCTCTCTCGATTTAATGTCCTTACTTATCTTGCTAGAGAAACTCCAGCTGATTTCTGTTCCCTTCCCACTCCAACTCGCCTGGGTATCAGCAAGTGCAGGATTCTCTCAGCAATGCATCGAGTCCTGACCCCATAGACAATGGGGTTGAGAGCAGGTGGGATCACCACATAGAGGTTGGCCAGGAGGATGTGGACGTGCCCTGGGACGTTGTGTCTGCCAAAACGGTGGACAAGGAAGGAGAAGAGAGCCGGTGTGTAGAAGAGGAAGATGACAGCGGCGTGAGCCCCGCATGTGCTAAGGGCTTTGTAGCGAGCCCCTCTGGACGGCAGGTGAAAGACCGCATGGAGGATGAAAGCATAGGAGGTGACAATGAGCACAGCGTCCAGCACCGGGGACAGGAGTGTGGTAGCCAGCCCATACCAGATGTTGATTCGGGTATCTCCACAGGACAACCGAGCCACACCCATATGCTCACAGTAGGTATGTGGGATAGCTTTCCTCCCACAGTAGGGCAAATGCTGGAGCAGGACCACAGGAGGGGCCATCACACATGTGCCTCGGGCTAGGGCAATCACTCCTGCGGCCCCCACCACTCGCGGGGTGAGGAGGGTGCCGTAGTGCAGTGGGCGGCAGATGGCCAGATAGCGATCCACTGCCATGGTCAGCAGTACCGAGGACTCTGCCACGAAGGCCAGGTGAGCAAAGAAGAGCTGAGCCAGACAGGCCCCAAAGGAAATCTCTCCAGAGAAGCCCCATAGCACAGCCAGGGCTTTGGGGACTGTGGCTGTGGACAGGACCAGGTCAGCTGCAGCCAGCAGACCTAGGAGCTGGTACATGGGGGCTTGCAGGGCTCGGTCAGCGGCCACCAGGGCCAGCAGCAGGGAATTCCCAATCACTGCAGCTAGATACAAGAGGCAGACAGGCACAGAAAGCCAGGCATGTGCTGCTTCCAGTCCTGGGATGCCTAGAAGGACAAAAGGTCCAGGACCAGAGCTGGGATCCAGGGTGAGGCTTGTGTGGTTGAGAAGGATTAGGGTATGGTCCAGCTCCATTGTCTACATTGATTGGACCTTGTTCTGAAGTGGTTGAATCAAGGGACTTAGAAAGAGCAATCCTTTGAAGATCTTGGGGAGGGAGAGGGATTATTGAAATTCTCTATCCTTCTGCTTTTTAATGAAGCTAAGACTTCACTCATCAAGTACAGGGGAAAAAAAAGATGGATGAGGTTTGGAGACGTATGTTCCTCTTGGCTCTGAGACTTCTTCAGGCCCTCTCATTAGTCTGTTCTTATGTTCCCTCACCATCTACCATTGTGGGAGCTTTCCAAGTGTTTAATTGTCCCATTGCAAAATGGCCCATCCTTTCTGCCCTTGCTATCCAGTAACTTGTGATCCTATGAATGATTGATCCTTCTTCTTCCTCTTCTTTTACTCAGCCCTCCACCTCTGCTTTTTTCTCTTGATATATCTGGGTCCCTATTCCATCTCTGAAAAGGTGATTTTCCCCTTATTACTCCCTCATAATCCCCCAATTCTCATTTTTCCTTCTATTTCCCATTTCCTTCGATGTCCAACCTACTCACCCACCTACCCATTCTTAGAGTTCTATATTGAAAGTGTGTCCTACTATCCCCTACTGTTACTTTTATCCTACAACATCTGTTCTCCAGAGTTCAGTTCCTCCCCTATTATGGATGATATGGCCCTGATTCACTGGTATGTCTCTTCTGCCCATGGGGAGGCCCCTTTTTTTCTTCTCAGAGGAAGAATTTGCTCTTACTTAAACACAGTAAGCTTGATTGAAGAAGGTTAGCTTCCTCAGCAGATGAATAGAACAACTGGGTTCTGATACAAGCAGAAAGAAACAAAGACAAGCCTTTATAATATAGGAATTGATGGTTGAAGAAGAGCTAGAAGGTGGAGATAGGAGGTTGATCTGGATTGTAGAACATAGGAGGAGGAAGATTCTACATCTACTAGATGTTCCCTTCTATAAATCAAGGATTCCATTCCTGGTTCTCAAAAGATGAGATCCTTTATTGACCTGATCTAGTGGATCCTGACCTTGTCTCAGGGAATTTTGTCATATGATTTGTATCTGTTATCCCTAAGACTTCTGACTTTCTAATTCCCTAAGTTAGTTTTACTTCCTAGTTTGGCCAAACCTCTGTCATATTAAACTTGAGTATTCTGATGCTGTGTCTTCTTTTTGAGAGGTACTATGCTGAAATAGCTCTCTAGCTGGAACTGGATTTTGGAATACTTGGCTTGAATTCTTTTTTGATACTTACTAGAGAGGTGAAGTACTTAATCACTGTGTCTGTTGTTTCACCACCTGTAAAATAGGAATAACAATTCCTGAAATAATACCTATTTTAAAAGACTGTTATGCAATGATAAATGTAAAGCATTTTAAAAACTCTATACATATGTTAGTTAAATCTATTATCATTTTAAATATTTATTTACAAGAAAAACAGAAGTCAGAACTCAAAACAAAGGGTAAAAGATAAAGATGGAGAGATTCCAATTTGATATAATAAAAGAAAAAAAACTTCCTAGCATCAAGAACTATGCAAAAGTTGATGGAATAGGTGTCTTAGATAGTGGCAAATTCCTCATAGCTAGAGTCTTCAAGCAGAAGGTACATGACCACTTGTCAGGGCTGCAATAGAAGGGGTACCTATTCAGGTAAGGTAGTGATAAAAGGAGGAAGTATCGAGTAGCAGTAACCATTGTTAGTGGTCATGGTCATGGTAGTGGTAATCATATCACTATTATATTCATATCTGCCATTTATAGCACTTTGAGGATTGCAAAGTATTTTGCAAATATTTTGTTTTCATTTGCCATCACCACAACCCTGCAAAGTAGGTACTATTATTATTCCCTATTTTAGAGATGAGGAAACTGAGGCAGACAATGGTTATGTGATTTGTTCAGGATCACACAACTGGTAAGTGGCTGAGGCTGTATTTGAACTTGGGTCCAGGTTAGGCAAACTTAGCTGCCTAATAATGATGATTAACAATAATAGTGATAATAATAATAATAGCTATTTTAAAAATATAAGCCTTTACAAGTTATTTCATTTGAATCTAGTCTAGTACTCCTGGCTCCCATTCAAGGGCTCTTTCCTCCTAATACTTTTCTGAGACAGTGGAGTATCCTGCTTCAAATAATTTACCTATAACTGGAACATTCCTTCTTGTCCCCTGACAACCAGTCACTTTTCTTCATGGCTCAACAAACAAAATTTGGATTGGTTCAGCTGAGCATTATAAATCAAGTTCATAAAAACTTAGGTGACATTCTTATCAAATACAGAAGTAGAAAAAGTCAGAAGGAATAACTAATGTTATTAGACAATAGAATTATTAGATTTCAGTCTCAATATGAGTGAATAGTATGTTTTGGCAGCAAAAATAAATCTAATGATCTTAGGTTACATTAAGAGAGGTCCGAAGTAGGGAAGTGATTATATAGCTGTATTTTACCTACAATGGTCATACCACTTCTGAAATACTTTACTCAATTCTAGCTACTATATTTAGAAAGGATAATTATAAATTAGAAAGGGTCCAGAATGAAGCACTTTTAGATCATGCTATGTGATATTGAAATTAGATATGTGTACTCAGGGAAATAAAGTTTCAGGGCTGGTTATTGAACCTGTGCGGAGGGTGGAGGCAGGCTTCCAGGAGCTGAAGATCTGTCATGTTTAAGAGGGGGGCAGCTAAATGATACAGTGGATAAAGTACTAGGCTGGGAGTAAGGAAGATACTTCTTTCTGAATTCAAATCTGGTCTTAGACACTTAAGAGTGGTGTGACCTGGACAAATCACTTAAACCAATTTGAAACAATTTCCTCATCTATAAAATGAGTTAGCAAAGAAAATGGCAAACTACTCCAGCATTACTGCTAAGAAAACTCCAAAAGGGGTTACAAAGAGTAGGACACATTTGGAAAGTGACAATGACAAAACCTAATGAAGAACAAGTTAATCAAGTTCTGTTCAGTCCCAAAGGTCAGGATTAGGAGCTAACAGTAAAAGAAACAGATTTAAGCCTGATATAAGGGCAAAAATTCCCTAAGACTTAGAGCCATCTAAAAATGGAATGTGTTAATTTGGTAAAGTTCTCACTCACTGGAAGTTTTTAAGCAAAATTTGGATGATTGCTTTTTGAATATATTATTAAGGGGATTCTTGTTCAGGGATAGATGAGATTACAATCTTTTCTAAGAGGCTATGAGCCTAAGATTGTCTCTGAGGTACCCTTTCATTCTTTGATCTGTTTTAGTACCTCTCACTTCCTTTTAGTAAAACACAAAATAAGCTAATATCAGGATCCTTGTTCTCCAAACCCATGTTTCTACTTCATCTTTGTCTTAATGACTATCATATGTCACTTCTGTAATGACAGCAAAGAGAAAGAAAACTATCAAAATTCTACTTTTTTTTTTTCCTGAGGTAATTTGAGTTAAATGACCTATCCAGGATCATACAGCTAGGAAATGTTAAGTCTGAGGTCAGATTTGAATCCTGACTTCAGGGCTGGTGCTCTATCTACTGAACCATCTACCTGCCCCTAACCTCTACTTTTTTTTAATGCTTCCTCCACCAATCATCCAAAATAATAAATTATCCATATTTTTTTATTCATAAAATTATTCTTCCCTCACACTCATCATCCTACAAATAGGCTCTTAAAACATTCCTGGAATAAAAAGGGAAAGGAACTTCCCTGTTCTGTTAGCAATGGGGCTTGGAACCCTATATTTTCCAAAAAAATAATAACTATAATGAAAATAATAGCTAGTATTTATGTATACATGTGTAAGGTTTGCGAATTATTAGATATGCACTCATTATCTAAACTTGTTTTTTCTGGACTGAGGGTAGGGATCAGATGAACAGTTCTTCTGATCCAAGTGAATTTTCCTTGAAGGATGCCCAGGCTTCTGATCTTCTGAATCTATCATTACTGCTTATCTCTGTTTTATCTTGTCTACACATATCTCCTAGCCATTTCCTGCCTCACACTTTCCACTTTCAAATCCTGTAGATGCAAGGCATAATCTCATTCATTCCTCACCCCCACCCCTGTCCCACCAGTATGTCAAGTGTTGACTCAGAAACTTGAGAGGCTTACAACAAGGAAAAGACTTTGACTAAACCAGGGGACCTGCTTCCCCAACCTACCATCCTAAAAGGTACCAAGCCCTTTTACTACCTGTATGCTAAGCCCTTAAGTACAGAAATAGAAGGGCCCAACTCAGTCTGGAGAAGGTATAGTGTGTACCAAGGAGGGCGTGGGAGAATCCTGGTGAATGCATTTTATCCTGGCAGGAGTCCAGGGGATTGGGTCCCAGTCCAAGGTTCCATTTCATTGCCCCTCTCTTGCCTGATTAGGGTCCCCTGGGACCTAAGATCTGGGAAGCACTGAAGGAAAGAGAAGAAATATCTAGTTCTTTGGGCCTTTCTTTGCAATTTTCTTTATGGCTCTTTCATCTGCCTCCTAAGGATGGATGTGTCAAAAGACACATCCAGAACTCTCTTCTCTTCTTTCCTTATATTTATTCCTTTGGAGATCTCAACACCAAATGCTCACTTATCCTCTTTACACAGATGATTCCCAAATCCATATTAACAGAAGGAATATTTCTCCTTGAGCATTCATCATTTATTATCTGCTGGCCATTTCTACCTGGATGTCCCCTAGGTCTCTCAAACTCAAGAAATGGGACTTATTTTCTCATTAACCTGCCTTCCACCAGATTTTCCTATTTTTATTGAGGGTACTTCCACACACTCAGGTTCAGAATGCTAAGAATGATCTTTGACTGCATATTCAATCAATTACCAATTCTTAAGAAATTTATCTCTGTGGCATATCTCTAATCCATTTCTTTCTCTTCATTGACAGTCACCACCCTAATTCAGACCTTTCATTGCCTCTTGCATGGGAAGGGGAATCAAGTCAGCATTTAAGTGCCTACTATAAGCTAGGAATTGATGAATATGCTTTACAAATATGATCTTGTTTGATTTTGCACAATCTAGTTTAATAACCCTACTGATTACATTGTCTCCAATTTCCAGTTCCCAAGATACAAATCTGATCTTCCTTGCTCATAACCCTTTCATATTTCAAGAATACAAGAAGACTCCTTATCCTAATGTTGAGATTCTTCACAATCTAGCTTTAACCTACCTTCCAGGTTAATGAAATATTATTCTGTTTCATAAACTATATTCTAATTAAATGTCCTGCTTTGCCTCCTGAACTTGATATTCCATTTCCCACCTCCATGCATTTGAATAATGCATCCCCAGTGCCTGATATGCTTTCCCCTTATTTCTTTCCAGAATTTTTTTTCTTTTCTCAACATAGTTTAACTTTTACTTCCTCCATGAAACCCACCCCTACCATCTTCCTGTTCTCTGCTGTTAATAATCTCTTTTTTCACATTATTTTATATTTACTGTTTATTGAGCATATTGTTCCTTTTCTTCCCAAAAGAAGGTAACCTATTTGGGGACCATTACATTTTTGTCTGTGAATCTCCAGTGCCTATCACACATAGAAGGAATTTAAATGTTATTGAATTGATTCCTGGGTCCCATTATCCTCATCTCTAAAATGAGATTAGACTAGAGCTCTATTCATTTTTCTAGGTTGAAGTCTTTTAATTACATTTGAAGACTATCACCTCTGGACTATTGATCATTGCTCCTACAAAAGAGCCTAGGGATAAATGTATGTGTGTGTACTGGGGGTGGGAGGATATCCTCTGCCCAACTCCAACCTCTTAGAATTCCTTTTGGAACTCATATATGACCCCCAGATTTTCTCTTCTTTGTGTGTTTTTTTTTTTTTTTTTTGCCTTCCATAGTCACCAAAAGTAGCCTCTCAATGGCCTTTCCCATCACTTCCAGAAGGCATCTTCTTTCCCTAAACCTCTTTGGGTTGGGGTTGCTTTATACTGGTAATGTTAAATTTGTTATGATTGGCCGAAGAGATCAAAGTAGGAGCCATACATGGAAACTGCTAAGAGACAGATTTTGAATACATATGAGAGAGAAAAGAAAACAAAATCAAAAAATTCCTTCCTAACAATCAACTATTGTTCAATGTGTTAAAAAATATGGATTTCCCCATCTCTTTAGGTCTGCAAAGGAAGTTTAGCTTGTTGGAGATGTTGTAGAGGAGATTTCTATTAAAGTAAGAGTTAGATGACATAATACTATCAGAGTAAATATGGGCAAGTCATTCAGTATCTCTAAGTTTCAGTTTCCTCCTCTAAAATAGCACCTACCTTACAAGTCTGTTCTGTAGGTCAAATGAGAATAAGTATAAAGATCATTGCAAATATTAAATAGTTCACTAAATATGTAGCTATTATTATTAATCATTATTACCTCTGAGATCCACTGAAGATCTGCTTACTCTATGTCCTAGTCTGCCAGCTTCCTTTCTCCTCTTTATGTCCCCCCAAAAGCTCATGTCCCTTTGTAAGGGATTCCAAGTAATTCAGAAAAAATAAAGGGTTCTAACAGCCCAAGAGAGTCAGAAAGTTGGCATTTATATATCTTGTAAGTTCTGCCCAGACCTCACTTTCCTGGCCTGATCTCTCCATGCAGAAGCCTAAGTCAGTCAAAGCTACTCTGGGTTTCTTCCCAATTCCTTTAATTAGTTGTCATATGACCTATTCTCAAGTTTCCTCACCATCCTTGTAATTTTCTTCTGAACTTGCTCCATTTTGTTAATATTCTTCCTAAATGTGGAACCAGAACCAAAACCAAATTCTCTAAATGAGTCTGAGCAGGGTAAGATGATAAAGCAGGACTCTTGCACTGAATGTGGTATGTCTTTAAGACTGCAGTGGATCTCTCAAAGTTCCCTGTTTCATTTCTTCTCCTCTTAAGAGATAGACCAACAAAATATTCCTGCCATTTCCCCATTAAGACCTGCATTTGAATTCAGATCCTCTGACTCTGAATTGAGTAAATGCAATACATTAGGCCAAATGAAATTTCTTGGACCGTAGCTTCTGGAAAAGCAACTAAAAGAAGTATCTGTGGTTAGGAGTGACCATTGGTCACATTAAAAAATTGGTAAAATTTGTCTCCAATTCAATTAAAAAGTAATTAAATACTTTGTTGTGTGTAATAAGAAGCATAACTAGATATTTGGGTGGGGTGGTTTATTCATATGGAAAAAAAACCCACAATTGGCTGTATCTCTCCCTCTCACCAATATCAAACCCTTCAGAGAACAGTCTATGCCCCAGTCTTCCCAAAGAAGTCTATCTCTGATTTTGTTTTTCATGATATAAAGATTCCATAGGGCAAAATAATAATGAACATAGGCACAAACACCAATCTGACTCATGAGTGCCTGAAAAGAATTCATTTGCATATTTGAGGAACTTCAGATTATTTGTTTCTATCTTGGTCTCCTGATATATGTAAGAAAGTCATCTGAGATCATTTCAGAAGATCTCAGTAACAATTACTACTATTTAAATGTGTTAAAAATATGGATTTCCCCATCCCTTTAGGTCTGCAAAGGAAGTTTAGATGTCATCTTATTGGAGATGTTGCAGAGATTTCTGTTGAAGTAAGAGTTAGATGGCATGACACTTACTATCAGAGTAAACCTGGGCAAGTCATTCAGTATCTCATTCAGTTTATGGGAGAGACCCCTTTATTCATCTGGGCATTAAATTATCCTTGGCTATACCATTTATCTCCAACCCTGAACTAATATCATTGGATTTGAGAGACTTGGCTTTATGTCTGAATTCTGCTTATTGACAGATATATGTGATCTTCATGAAGTAACTTTATTGTTTTGGGCCTCAGTTTTTTCCACTATATTTTGAGAAGATTGGACTAGATCAGAGAGTCTTACCAATTATAGCTAAAGGGCCATATCCTAGACACATCCTGTTTTTGTATTGTTCATAGCTATAGATTTCTTTTACATTTTAAAATACAAGAAATTTTAAAGTCAATCTTATGTAAAAGAGAAGGCACAAAAGGGAATAAGCATTACATAGTAATTGCTATATGTCAGGCACTATGACTAGATTGTCCCATAAATCCCTTATAATTTACCATGATTATTTTATCTAAGAGTGCATTCAAATTCTCACCTGCAGGTCTGAGGTGATATCCAGAGGCACTTTCTTCTTTCTCTTGAAGACCTTTTCCCTAACCCTCTGTCTTTCCGTTGAGTTGTAGGGTCATCATAGATTTCTGGATTTGGCAACCATCACTTGGAGAGGATAATTTAAGAGGGGGAATTTATCAGTTACTCTTTCAGGTCCCAGAAGGCTGATGAGGGGATGTGGAGGAAGCCTGGATTAGAGGGTTCCTGCTATGGGGCTAGGCTTTGCTTAGCTCAGGTGTGATCACTAATGAGGGATTATCTTTCAGAGGATAAACCATTCTCCCCAAGCTCCCTCATTTAGTATCCTGATGACATGTGTGTGGATAAAACTGAATGTGTGGGCTCTTAGCAGACTTGGAACCACCAGAGATAGGCATTAGTGACAGCATTTGTTGAGAGAGGAGAAGAAACCAATAGAAAGAGCAAAGTGGGGGAGGACAGTAATCAGTCACATTCTTTAGTGAAGAGGTCCTTCAAGTGTTGTGTAAAGAATAGCAGAAACAATGTCAATGAATGCTCCTTAAAGGGAAAAGTTCTTTCATGTTTATCTTATATCCTTAGAAGTAGTACAATGTTTATGATAGGAATTAATACATTTTATTAAAAATATTTATTTGCTTAAAATAAATACAAAATAGAAAAAAAGAAAAAAACCTTGCCATATGCATAGCAGAACATGAAAATTCAAAATATGAAACAATAAGTTTCCATTTCAAAAAAGCCTATATAATAAATACAATACATAGTATTCAGAATTGTCCATCTTTTCTTTACTTCCTTGTCAAAGTTTAATGTTGAAAGAATGTACAACAACAAAACCTTCCACCATAAAGCTATTGTGGTGACAGAGAAGCTCAACACATCAACTCAGAAAATGATAACTCCAAAATACCTATAAGCCTCATAGAAAAGCTCAGCTTGAACTTAACTTCAGCAAGAATTACTGAAAGAAAAAATTAGCAAGCATTTAAAAATGAGATTGTAAATTAAATGAAAGTATAGGAGCAGAAAATTAGAGAAGAAAGATCTTTGGAGGAAAGACTTGGAAGAAGATTTAAGGATTTAGTACAAGAAGTACAAAACTTTACCCAATTAACAGATTCCTTGAAAATGAGAACAGACCCTCAGGCAACAAGAAATATTAAAGCAAAGTCAAAAGACTGAAAAAAGAAGAAAATGCAAAATATCTCATATCAAAAACCAACTGAACTTTAACCAATCAAAGATAGCTAATTTAAGGATCATCTGTAAATCATGATCAGAAACAAAAGAAGTAGAATATCATATTTCATGAATATTTATGAATATATTTGAACCAGAGGGTAAAATAAAAATCTAAAGAATCCACAACTAATCTTCTTGGAAGAAATCCAAACTCCCTAGAATATCATACATAGGCCACAACTTTCAGACAAAATATAAATATTATAAGTAGCTAAGAAAAAAGTTCAGGTTCTAAAAATCCATAATTACTATCATACATCATTAAGCAGACCTTCTGTTAAGGAACAGAGAGACTAGAGTAAATTATTCCCATGCCAGACTATATAAATTCAAACAATATTTAATTTTGTAATAAAAATATTTTATCTTATTTGTATTTATTTCTTTTGTTTTCCCTATCACTCTTATTTTTGAATAAAAACCCTTTTACACCTAGCAAAATGTGTTTTCAAACAAAAAAGAGGAAAAAGTTCAGCAAAGTTAAATAATACATTAATCATTATAGCAGTATTTGTAATAATCTACATTTTTTGTTTCTCCCACTTTTGCAAGAAAGGCAAATAGCAGCAGTATGCTGAAGCTACCTGGAACTGCATCTTCAGAGTCAATTGTTAAAGTTTAAGTGTGAGCATTTATACCTAGAAAATTGGCAACCACAACAAATAAGTCATAATTTATTGTTTTGTTGAATTTCTAGACTTGAAGAAGTGATGGAGACATTACCAGTTATACAGAGTATGATTAAAAGTGTGTGCTTTGTACAGTATTTACATCAACACCACCACCCTACAAAAGTGAGCTGATTGTTAAACCAGAACAATTTTGAGAGGTGGGTATATTTTGTTGACTCTTCTCTGGCCATATTTGTCAAACAACAATGAAGTATCTAGTATATACAAGACTCTGCTCTTACCTATATTTTCTTATTCCTACTATTCAGCCATATGGTACATGGTTAATGGTGAGCTAAATGGTACATTTTAGCACACAAGTCATGTCTAATTCTCTCTCTCTCTCTCTTAGAATTTTTATCTTTTTTCTTACTAAAGTTTTTTAGTTTCAAGACATATGCATGGATAATTTTTCAACATTAACCCTTGCAAAATCTTGCATTCCAATTTTTCTCCTTCTTCTCCCACCCCATCTCCTTGATGGCAAGTAATACAATATATGTTAAATATTGTAAAAATATATGTTTATTCCAATATATGCATATATATAAATACAATTATCTTGCTGCACAAATCAAAAAGGAAAAATAATGAGAGAAAATGAAATGCAAGCAAACAACAGCAAAAAGAGTGAAAATGCTATGTTGTGATCCACACTCAGTTCCCACAATCCTCTTTCTGGGTGTAGATAGGTCTCTTCATTATAAGATCATTGGAACCAGCCTGAATCATCTCATTGTTGAAAAGAACTATGCCCATCAGAGTTGAATATTGTATAATCTTATTGCTGTGTACATTGGTCTCCTAGTTCTGCTCATTTTTCTTAGCATCAGTTCATGAAAGTCTCTCCAGGTCTCTTTAACATTATCGTGCTGATTGTTCCTTCTAGAACTAATATTCCATAACATTCATACATCAAAGCTTATTAAGCTATTCTCCAATTGATGGGCATCACCTCAATTTCCAGTTTCTTGCCACTGCAAAAAGGGCTGCCACAAACATTTTTTGCACATGTGGATCCCTTTCCCTCCTTTGGGATCTCTTTGGGATATAAGTCCAGTAGAAACAATGCTGGATCAAAGGGTGTGCATAGTTTGATAAACTTTTTAACATAGTTCCAAATTGCTCTCCAGAATGGTTGGATCTATTCACAGTTCCACCAATAATGCATCAGTGTCCCCACTGATGTTTTCCCACATCCCCTCGAACATTCATCATTATCTTTTCCTGTCATCTTAGCCAATCTGAGAGATGTGTAGTGGTATCTCAGAGTTGTCTTAATTTGCATTTCTCTGATCAATAGTGCTTTATAGCACCTTTTCATATGACTAGAAATGGTTTTAATTTCATCTAAAAATTGACTTCATTTTTGAACATTTATTAATTGGAGAATGGCTTGAATTCTTATAAATTTGAGTCATTTCTCTGTATATTTTAGAAATGAGGCCTTTATCAGAATCTTTGAATATAAAAATGTTTTCCCAGTTTATTGTTTCCCTTCTAATCTTGTATTAGTTTTGTTTGTACAAAAACTTTTTTTTTTGGCTGAGGCAATTGGGGATCTTTTGAATGAGGCAATCTTTTATTAATCTGGGCAATCTATATTTTTGTAGGTATTCACCCATTTCACTTATACATATAGTTGATGCCTAATTCTGAATACAAAGTCTTTATGAAACTGTATATTTCTATAATACTCTTGATATCCAAATAAATCAGCAGCCAGTTTCATTACCAGAGATAAAATAACAACATTAAAGACTTAGTTTTCTTGGTTAGTACTACAATCCCATCTTTCCACATACCAATTATTAAATCAATGGAATATGGAAAGAAAGGGTCTTACCTGTGCTCAGTTCTAATTTCTTTCCTATTTCTGGAGCAAATAGGATCTGATGCCTTTTTAAACAGTGCTCTGTCTTACATTCAAACCCCTTAGCTGCAACCTTACTTAAAATGACTTTTTCAAGAGTATGTAAGAATGCTTCTTCCTTACCCAGTGGCTCATGGTGAGTCTACACCTTCTTGCTTTACTGTCTCCAGTCCTTCCCCACACTGCTACACATCAATATTTTCCTATGATTTTTTGAGGGTTTTGAATTGGACTCTTAGTCTCTTCTGTTTTACAATTTGAAATTATGCCCAAAGGGGTATAAAACTGTCATGCCTTTTGATTCAGCAGATTTACTGCTGGGTTTTTAATGTCAAAAAGATAATGAAAGAGAGGAAAGGACTCATATGTATAAATTTTTTTTTTAACAGCTCTTTTTGTAGTGGTAAAGAATTAGAAATTGAGTGTATACCCATCAGTTAAGGAAATAGCTAAGTCATAGCAAATGAATGTAATAGAATTTTATTGTTCTATAAAAAATAATGAGCAGGGGGCAGCTAGGTGGCGCAGTGGATAGAGCACCAGCCCTGAAGTCAGGAGGACCTGGGTTCAAATCTGGTCTCAGACACTTAACATTCCCTAGCTGTGTGACCCTGGGCAAGTCACTTAACCACATTTTGCCTCAGCAAAAAGAAAAAAAATGAGCAGGCTGATTTAAAAAAAAAACAAACAAACCTGAAAAGATTTATATGAACTGATGCTAAGGAAAGTGAGCAGAATTGGATTAACATTGTACACAATAATAGCAAGAGTATGTAATGATTAACTGTGATGGACTTAACTCTTCTCAGCAGTGTGATGATTCAAGATAATTCCAATAGAGTTGAGATGAAAAATATCATCTGCATCCAGAGAAAGAACAACGGAGACTGAATATGGATTAAAGCATAATATTTTCACATTTTTTTGTTTGTTTGCTTGCTTTTTCTTTCTCATGACTTTTCCCCCTTTTGGTCTGATTCTTATTGCACAACATGAAAAATATGGAAATATGTTTAACTTATATGAGATTGCTTGCTATCTTGGGGAGAAAGGAGGTAAGGAAGGAGAGGAGACGAATTTAGAACACAAAATCTTTTCTTTCTTTTTTTAAAATATTAATTTAATATTTTCTCCAATTACATTTAAAACACTTTTTACATTTGTTTTTAAAAATTTTTGAATTTCAAATTCTTTTCTTTATCCCCACCCCCAATTAAGAAAATACAATTGGAATTGGCTTGAAACATCTCATTGTTGAAGAGAACCATGTACTTCAGAACTGATCATCATATAGTGTTGTTGTTGCCGTGTATATTGATCTCCTGGTTCTGTTCATTTCACTTAGCATCAGTTCATGCAAGTTTCTCCAAACCTCTCTGAAATCATCTTGTTGGTCGTTTCTTACAGAACAGTAATATTCCGTGACATTCATATACCATAGTTTATTCAGCCATTCTCCAATTGATGGGCATCCATTCAGTTTCCAGTTTCTAGCCACCACAAAAAGGGCTGCCACAAACAGTTTTGCACATGTGAGTCCCTTTCCTTCCTTTAAGATCTCTTTGGGATATAGGCCCAATGAAAACACTGTTGGGTCAAAGGGTATGAACAGTTTGATAACTTTTTGAAGATAGTTCCAAATTGCTCTCCAGAATGGTTCATAGTTCCACCAACAATGTATCAGTGTCCCAGTTTTCCCACATCCCCAACAACATTCGTCATTATTTTTCCTGTCATTTTAGCCAATCTGACAGGTGTGTAGTGGTACCTCAGAGTTGTCTTAATTTGCATTTCTCTGATCAATAGTGGTTTGGAGCACTTTTTCATATGACTGGAAATGGTTTTAATTTCATCATCTGAAAATTGTCTGTTCATATCCTTTGACCATTTATCGATTGGAGAGTGGCTTGAATTCTTATAAATATGAGACAATTCTCTATATATTTTAGAAATGTGGCCCTTCTTAGAACCCTTAAATGTTAAGATTATTTCCCAGTTTATTGCTTCCCTCCTAATCTTGTCTGCATTAGTTTTGTTTGTACAAATTTTTTTAACTTTATATAATCAAAATTATCTGTCTGGTGTTCAATTAAGAGTTCCTGTTCTTTTTTTGGACACAAATTCCTTCCTTTTCCACAGAGAGTATCCTATGTTCCTCTAATTTGCTCATAATATCACTCTTTATGTCTAAATCATGAACCCATTAAATCTTATTTTGGTATGTGGTATCAGGTGTGAGTCAACCCTAATTTCTTACTTACTGGTTTCCAATTTTCCCAGCAGTTTTTGTAGAATTGTGAGTACTTATCCCCAAAGCTGGGGTCTTTGGGTTTATCAAACACTAGATTGCTATATTTATTGCCTGGTTTGTCATGTGATCCTATCCTATTCCACTGATTGACTACTCTGTTTCTTAGCCAGTACCAAATAGTTTTGATGACCACTGCTTTATAATATAGTTTTAGATCTGGTACAGCAAGGCCACCTTCATCAGCATTTTTTTTTCATTAATTCCCTGAAATTCTTGACCTTTTGGTCTTCCAGATGAACTTTGCTACTATTTTTTCTAGATCTGTAAAATAATTTCTTGGGAGTTTGATTGGTATGGCACTAAATAAGTAGATTAGTTTGGGTGGTATTGTCATTTTTATTATATTCGCTCAGCCTACCCATGAGCATTTAATATTTTTCCAACTGATTAGGTCTGACTTTATTTGTGTGGAAAGTGTTTGGTAGTTTAATTTGTATAGTTACTGACTTTTCCTTGGCAGATAGATTCCTAAATATTTTATACTATCAACAGTTATTTTTAATGGAATTTCTTTTTGTATCTCTTGCTGCTGAACTTAGTTGGTAATATATAAAAATGCTGATGATTTATGTGGATTTATTGTGTATACTGCAACTTTGCTAAAGTTGTGAATTGTTTCTAGCAGTTTTTTAGTTGAGTCTCTAGGGTTCTCTAAGTATACCATCATATCATCTGCAAAGAGTGATAATTTGGTTTTCTCATTACCTACTTTAATTCTCTTAATCTCTTTTTCTTCTCTTACTGCCATAGCTAACATTCCTAATACAATATTAAATAGTAATGGTGACAGTGGACAGCCTTGTTTCACTCCTGATCTTATTGGGAATGGTTCTAGTTTGTCCCCCTTATAAATGATGCTTGCTGATGGTTTTTAATTGATGCTACTACTCATTTTAAGGAAAATCCCATTTATTCCTATACTCTCTAGTGTTTTTAATAGGAATGGTTGTTGGACTTTATCAGATGCTTTTTCTCCATCTATTGAGATGATATGATTTTTGTTAGTTTGGTTATTAATATAATTGATTATGCTGATAGTTTTCCTAATATTGAACCAGCTGTGCATTCCTAATATACTGCGATCCTGATTGATCGCAGTATATTATCTTGGGGATGACTTTCTGTAATCTCATTGCTAATATCTTATTTATGATTTTTGCATCAATATTCATTAGAGAAATTGGTCTATAGTTTTCTTTCTCTGTTTTCACCCTACCTGCTTTAGCTATCAGAACCATACCTGTATCATAGGAGGAATTTGGCAATACACCTTCTTTCTCTATTACTTCAAATAGTTTCTATAGTATTGGAATTAATTATTCTTTGAATGTTTGGTAGAATTCATATGTAAATCCATCTGGCCCTGAAGATTTTTTCTTAGGGAGCTGATTAATAGCTTGTTCTATTTCTTTCTCCAAAATGGGGCTGTTTAAATAAATTATTTCCTCTTCTGTTAACCTGGGCAATCTATATTTTTGTAGATATTTCTCCATTTCATTTAGATTATCAAATTTGTTGCCATAATGTTGGGCAAAGTAACTCCTAATTATTGCTTTAATTTCTTCTTCATTGGTGGAAAGTTCTCCTTTTTCATTTTTGAGACTAACAATTTGATTTTCCTCTTTTCTTTTTTCTAATCAAATCAACTAAAATTTATTTATTTTGTTAGTTTTTTTCATAAAACCAACTCTTAGTTTTATTTATTAACTCAATAGTTTTCTTATTTTCAATTTTATTAATTTCCTGTCTGAAAGAGACCTGTTTCAATGCTCTTCCAAGGTAACTGCTGCTGGGAATGTGTTGTAGTCCAAATATTTGTGGGTTCTTTGACTTAAAAATCAGTTTAAAGGCTTAATTTGTTGTTGGTTTTAGAGAAGGTCAGAGGAGGTCACAGAGAGTCCTGTCTTCACTCTGCCATTTTGGCTCCACCTACCTTCCTTCAACTTCTTTGCAAAGATGGGGTTTATGATAATGGAACACTATATATAGTGTTCCATTACCATTATGTTTAGTGGATATAACACTAGAATTAGTAAAATTGTTTATTATTTTGGTTAGAAAGCAGCTATATCACACATTAGAGAGAAAACTAGACTAGAAGTCACGAGGACCTGAATTCAAACCCTGTCTTGGATACTTAACTAGCTGTGTGATCCTGGTCAAGTCACTTAACCTGTTTGCCTCAGATACTTCACCAGTAAAATGAAGATAATAATACCATTTACCTTCCAGGGTTTTTGTATGGAACAAATGAAAAAAAAATTGTAAAGCATTTAGCTTAGACCCTAGCACAGCGCTATATAAATGTTAGGGTTTTTTTTTTTCCATTATTGAAAAAGATGGTTTTCTGGGATGATGTAGGAGGAAGAATACAATGGGAAATGAAGGAAATGCAAATCAAAAATATCAATAAAATCTGTTTTAAAAAGATAATGTGAAATTGGTGAAAAGGGAAATACAGGATGGCAAAAAAAGTTATAACAACACTATACTTATTAATTAATGTTGTTTCTTGATACTAATTTTTTTTTGTGGAATGCAAATAGAAATTCATGAGAAATAGAAATTAAGAAGTTGAGAGAAGAGAAAGATTTTTTCCTGAATATTTTGCATGTTTCAACCTGATGAGTTTGAGGATATAGTTTAAAATCCACATAGAGATCATAGAATTTATTTTGATTATTTTTAAAAATTATTTTTTTCAAAACAAATGTTGGGGCAGCTAAGTGGTACAGTGGATAGAGCATCAGCCCTGAAGTCAGGAGGACCTGAGTTCAAATGTGATCTCAGACACTTAACATTCCCTAGCTGTGTGACCCTGGGCAAGTCACTTAATCTAAATTGCCTCAGCAAAAAAAAGCAAAAAAAAAAATGTTGATTTTCTCTCCTTCCTACTCTCCCTATTATTGAAAAAAAACAAACAAATGAAAGGAAATTAAATGCTTTGTAAGAAATATGCATAATTAAGTTAAACAAACCACACATTGTCAATATCTGGAAAAAATATATCTTATTCTGCAACCTCAGCCCATTTTTCTATCAGAAAATGATCAGCATGCTGCTTCATTATCAGTGTTCTGGAATAATGTTTTGTCAATGAATTGATCAGAGTTCTTATGGTTTTCAAAATTATTTGTCTTTACAATATTTTTAACTGTATAAATTATGTTCCTGGTTCTGCTCCCTTTTCTCTCTCATTTCATGGAAGTCTTCCCAGAATTCTCTGTAAACTCTTTTTTTCATTTCTTATGGAACACAGGATATTCTACAGCACACACACACACACACACACACACACACAAACACATATACTTAATTTGTTCATCCATTCTTAAATTGATGGAAAACTCTTTAGTTTCCAATTTTTTGATACGATAAAAAAGATATCATAAAAATTTTTTTGTACATATGAGTCCTGTACTTTTTTCTCTGAAAGTCATAGAATTAAAGAACATGTGAAATGATTTAGTCCAATTCTTCTTTTAAAAATGGGAGTAGATGATAGCCAAACTTCTAATCCACTTAATCCTAAAATCCTAAAACAATAATTAGTAGAATAAAGCATTGAGCACAGATTTTGGGGATTTGTTTCTTTATTATAAATCTATTATTTATTTAGTTCCCCCTAGGGCATGCTTCTGATATTATATCTTGTCAGCAATTAAACTGTGAGATTAGTACTCAAGTGAGATGTCAAGCCAGAGAGAGAGATTGATTTATTTATTTAAAAGCAAACTTAATCATAAGAATACGTGGGCACTAAGAGAATATATATAACTCCAAATATGAATAGAAAATCCTAGGATGGGGAATTGATGACAATGAAGAGAAAGAAACAGAGTACAAGAAGGGGCTAGATTACTCTTAATTGGTCAATTGTTGCTAATTCCAGATGGTTTGCAGTCATTTGTGCCTACCAATAAATGATCATCCATTTAAAATTCCAACAAAAATGATTTTGTACTTCTGAAGTTTCACAAATCAATAAATATCATTTATTTATTGACTCCAGAAGTATTTGCTGCATAATTTACTGCATTTGGTTTTGTTCTGTGGAGCAGATAGCTAGATGAATAAAAGATGGTTGTTGAATTAAACGAATTAGATTAGATGGAATCCCTTCCTTTAGGGAACTTACAGTCCTGAGTGAAGATTTAAGTGTTTTCTAATTGAAAATTCATATGCACAGGCAGGATCTAACAATTAACAACTGATCATTAAGCATAATAGTTGCATACTACCAGCTTCTTAGACACTTTTTCTGATTCACAGTGGCATGTCACTGGGTTGTCTTTGGAGAGAACAAGACTATGACCTTCTCCCTTATTTGCTTTGTCTTAACTCCATAGACAATGGGATTGAGTGCTGGTGGGATGACTATGTAGAGATTGGCAAACATGATGTGGAAAGTTCGGGAAACATTGTGTCCAAATCGGTGGGCAAGGATGGAGAAGAAGGCTGGTGTATAGAACATCAGGATAACACAGACATGGGAACCACAGGTACCTAGTGCCTTTTGACGGGCATCCTGAGATGGGAGGCGGAACACAGCATGAAGAATAAGGATGTAAGAGACAGCAATCAGTACTACATCAGAAATTACTGTCATGATGGGCACAGCAAAGCCATACCAAATATTGATAGAGATGTCAGCACAAGAAAGACGGGCCACACCAATATGTTCACAATAAGTATGGGAGATGATGCGTGTCTGGCAGAAAGGTAGGCGCTTCAACAAGAAAACATCTGGGAGAATGATGCAGAAGCTGCGAAAGCAGATACCCATTATAATCTTGATGATGACTTGATGAGTTAGGATGGTGGTATATCTCAATGGGAAGCAGATGGCCACATAACGGTCAAATGCCATGACCAATAGAATGGCTGAGTCTAAAACAAAACTGTAGTGAAGAAAGAACATCTGGGTGAGGCAGCCAGTGAAGGTGATTTCCCTGGCTCCAAGCCAGAAGATGCTGAGGGTTTTGGGAACACCAGCTGTGGACAGCACCAGGTCAGTGGAAGCCAGCAGAGAGAGGAAGAAGAACATGGGCTCATGGAGGCTGTGCTCCATGATGATGAGATATAGCAAAATTAAGTTTCCCACTACAGCCACAAGGTAAATAGCACAGAAAGGAATACCAATCCAGATGTGGAACTGCTCTAGCCCTGGGATCCCCACCAGGATGAATATGTCTGGATTGAAGTCAGTCACGTTAAATGTGACCATTGTGATGTGGTTTAGGATATCTCAGAAGCCTTGAAAATAAATGTGATTACCACTCATTAGGACCATATGGATTGTTCTTAATTTCAATTATTCCACTTTTCTCCCCAGTTTCAACCCAAAGAAATATCAAATTTTCCAAAAAAAATGTTTAGTATATATTCTTATGGAATAATTTCTGTTTTCTTTCTTTAATTGACACCACATTCTCTACCATTTTTTTCCTTCAAATGACACTTCCACTACTACTAAATATAAGAGAGAGAGAGAGAGAGAGAGAGAGAGAGAGAGAGAGAGAGAGAGAGAGAGAAAGAGAGAGAGAGCGAGAGAGAAACAGAGAGAGAGGGAGAGAGGGAGAGAGGGAGAGAAGGAGGGAGGATTTAAACTGGAGGCAGAAAAAATAATGATAGAACCTCTTTCTTTATCTCAATATATAAGGAAAACTTACTTGATTTCTAAAAGAATTGGAAGGAGATAATGAGCCAAGATAGTTGGGAAAAGGAAGTAATTTCCTTAAAACGCTTTCCAAAAACTTTGAAATAATTCATTAAAAAATTCCTGGAGCAACTGAACCAAGAAAAGGACAGAGTGAAATAATTTTTCAGGCAAACACAATTTAGTAGTTCTGCTTGAAAGTTCTATCACATCTGGGTGAGAGCAGAATACAACACAATGAAGATAGTGCCAGTATAGCCCCAGCCCCAACAAAATAGAAGCAAGCTTTGGTGACCACTTAAACAGCAGCAGTTGCAGATGCTTCCAGAATTCTCAGTCAACAGACAATAATGGGTGGTAGTGGTTGAACAACTAACCAGAGGGATATTACAGGATTTTGGTTGCTCGTACTAAGGGCAGAACTCTTTTGTTCTGCACATACTCAGTTCTGGGTCAGAATCTTGGGTAGTCATTTCAGGGACCTCATCACAGTTTCATGGCAGAAAAAAGTGCTTGTGGTCACTTGTAAACCAGAGAACATGTCAGGAGAGTAGTAAATACATCTGCCCTTAGATCATATCCCATTGGAAGAAATACAAACTTATAGATCCCTAGGTGCATTTCTGAAAACAGCTGCACAAAACTCCTGAAGCTTTGGACAGTACAGTCTTATCTTTGGAAGCAGAACCCCACTTTAGAAAGAATTAAAAGTCAAAAAAAATAAATTTGAAAAGTTAGGCAACAACAGAAAAAAATTCTGACCTTAGAAAATTATTATGGTAACACAATCAAACTACACACTTAAAAGAAGATAAGGAAGCCAATGCTCCAATTTCCCAAGTCTCTAAGAACAATATGAATTGATCTCAGTCCATGAAAAAACTCAAAAGTGAAGAGAGGAAGAAGGAAGATTGAGAAGAGAAATGAGAGTGATGGAAGAAAATCATGAAACATATGTCAACAGTTTAGTAAAAGGAGACACAGAAATTCTGAAGAAAATTGCAGCTTAAAAAATAGGCTAGGCCAAATGATAAAAAAAATGAAGAGAAGAAACTCACATAACTTTATGAGAAACCAATAAATAACTTTAAAAAATGACCAAATAGTAGACATTGTTAAGTGTCTCTTTGGGAAGAAAAAACAACTTATCTGGAAAAATATCCAGGAGAAATAAATTATAAATTGTTGGTCTATCTCAAAGCCACAATAAAAATAACCTTGACATCATCTTTCAAAAAATTATCCAGAAAATCTTTCCTGACAGTCTAGAATCAGAGGGTAAAATAGAAGTTGAAAGAATCCACTGATTATTTCCTGAATAAGTTCCCAAAATGAAAACTCCCAACAATATTATAGCCAAATCCCAGAGCTTCCACGTCAGAGACAGAATATTCTAAGCAACCAAAAAGAAACAATTAAGCATTGTGAAGCCATAGTCACAATAACACAGCAACTAAAAGATCAGAGGTCTTATAATATGATATTCCAAAGGGAAAAGAAGCTAGGATTATAACCAAGAACCACCTACCAGAAAAACTGAATATAATCTTCAGGAACAAATATGGCTATTCATTGAAATAGAGGACTTTCAAATATCCTTGATGAAAAGATAAGAACTGAATAGAAAATTTGACTTGCTAATGCAAGAAGCATAAAAGATAAAAAGGAAAAGAAAATTGTAAGACACTTAATAAATTTAACTACATTCCTACAAGGGAAGATGATACTTGTAGCTCATAAAAACTTTCTCATTATTAGGACAGTTAGGAAGGAGCATATATATAGACAGGGGACACAGGTGTGAATTGAATATAAAGGGAAAATATCTAAAAATAAAAATAAAGTTTATGGTGGAGAAAGATGAATGCACTGGGGGAAAGGAAAGGGAAGGGGTAGAATGAGTAAATTTTATCACATAAAAGAGGCAAGAAAAAGCTTGTATAGTGGAGGGAAACAAGGGAGTTGTGGGGAGGGGGTGAGTAAATTAACCTTACTATCATCAATATTGACTCAAAAAGGAAATGCCATATATTGGCATGGTATGATAAGATTTCATACACACATCAACTGGGTACACAAATCTATCTTACCCTGTGGGGAAGTAGAACAGGAAAGAGATAAGAGAAGATGGGGTGATAGAATGGAGGGCAGATTGGGGAAGATGGTAGTCAGAAACAAAATGCTTCTGAATAGTGATAGCATGAAAGGAGAGAGAGAATAGAATAAATTGGGTAGGGAAATAGGATAGAGGGAAATACATTTAGTAACAGTAACTGTGAAAAAATTTTAAATCCAATTTCTCTGATAAAACTTTATTTCTGAAATGAGAAATGAGTCAAATTTATAAAAATAAGAACCACTACCCAATTAATAAATTATCAAATGATCAAAAGTTTTCAACTGGAATAATTGAAGCTATCAATAGCTATATATCAAGGTGTTCTAAATCACAGATTGGAGAAATGCAAATTACAACAATTCTGAGGAATTACCTTCTACCTATTAGATTGGCTAATAGGACAGAAAGGGAAAATGACAAATATTGGAGGGGATGTGGAAAAAATGATACAGTGCATTTTTGGTGTAATTGTGAACTGATTCACCCATTCTGAAAAACAATTTGCAATTATGTCCAAAGGGCTATAAAACCATACATACTAACTGACCTAGTAATACCACCACTAGGTCTGTATCCAAAAAAGAGATTAAAAAAGGAAAAAAATCATATATGCATAAAAATATTTATAGCAGTTCTTTTCTGGGTGCAAAGAATTGGAAATTAAGGGGATGCCCATCATTTGGTAAATGACTGAACAAATGCTATGTGTTTGTGATAGAATTCTATTGGGCTATAACAAATGATAAGGAGTATGCTCTCAGAAAAATCTGGAAAGATTTACATGAATTGATGCCACATGAAATATATTGTGTAAAATATTGTATGATGATTAACTTTAAATGACTAAACTATTAGCAATACAGTGATCCAAAACAACTCTGAAGGAATTCTGATGAAGAGTGCTATACATCCCCAGAGAAAGAACCGATGATGTCTGAATACAGATTGAGGCATACTTTTTTAAACTTTTTTTTCTTGAGGGTTTATTTTGTTTTATGTTTTCTTTTACAACATGACTAATATGGAAATATTTTTACATGATTACATGCACATAAGCTATAAAAATTGCTTGCCTTCTCAACAAAAGGGAGTGTGGAGGTCGAAAGACGTAGAATTTAACATTCAGAGTTTTAAAAGTGAATGTTAAAATTTTGTTTTTATGTCTAATTGGAGAAAAATAATATACTAACTACAATTTTTTTAAATGTGGAAAGGGTTCTTCAAAGATACCTTAAAAATATATTAAAGTATACTTAATAAATGGTGATTCAACCGCTACTATAAGACCTCCTGGAGATGAGACACTCACAATTTCCTAAGGCAATTCATGCCATCTTTGGATAGCATGAACTATTAGGTAGCTTTCCCTCCATATGTTGATTTTAAATCTGCCTCTGCAACTTCTCTTCTTCCCACTCCAATCTTGTTCCTAGAAGAACAAATTTAATCACTCCATCCCCTGAAATTTCTTCAAATGTTTAAAATATCATACATGAACTATAGTATTTCTCCTCAATTTCTTCTCCAGGCTAAATGTCCTTAATGTCTTTAACCAACATTTAACAAAGTCAAGTCAACAAACATTCATTGAATATCTACTATATACTGGGAATACAGAGGAAAGCAGAATATACTTCCTTCTCTCAAGATAACATGCAAATAACTATGTATAAGCAAGATATATACAGTATAAATTGGAAATTATCAACTGAGGGAAGGCACTTTTACTATAATAAGGGTGAATGGGAAAGACTTTTTTTTTTTTTTTTGGAAATTGACATTTTAGCTGGGACTTGAAGAAAATCTAGAAAACCATGAAGTAGAGATAAGGAAGAAGACTATTCCAGATATGAGAGATAGCTAGAGATGTAATGTCTTGTGTGAGGAATAAATAGCAAGGAGGACAATGTCTTCAGATTATATGAAGAATATATGGAGGGGAAGAAGGTATAAGAAGACTGTATAGGAAGGAAAAAGCCTGGACTTCAAAACCAAAAAAGGATTTCATGTTTGATTCTTTAGATAATAAGAAGTCATTATAGTTTATTGAATGGGATAGGAGGGATGAAGTGACATAGAACTATGTTGTAGATAGTTTACTTTGATATCTAGGAAAAAGATGGACTGGAATGAGGAGATATTCAGGGCATCATGTAGGATATGACAGTAATTCAGCTAATACTTCATTTGACAGATAGAAAGTGTTTGTGGAGCAAGGTAATAACATGCTTTCCAGTTTTCTCTAACCATGTTTGTTGCATTTTTCTCGATGAATAGGGATCTCTATAAAGGAAGGAAATTCCTTGATTTAGAGGGAGTCTTATGAAACAGCAGGAGAATTAAATGCTGAGTAAAACATTTTCATTTTGACTTCTGCATCTGTAATTAGTACCTTTGTGGATTTGGGGAAATCATTTCAGTTCATAGGTTTCTGGTTTTTTTCCTCAGGAAAAAAGCAAATAAATTATCTTCAAGGTTGCTTACACTACACCCTCCTCAGGAACAGTGCTATAGAAAGCAAGAGAGGGACAAGACCATTGAGAGAGGTAGGGAATTCTCAGATAAGTTCTTTCAGCTCAGGTTGATACCCATGAGGATAGTTTGTATCCTTAAGAAAATCATCTGGGTCTACAGAGGTTGTCCCTCACCCAAGATCATATAGTTAGAATGTAAATTAGGCATCTAAAAAGGTATATGAGAGCCCCTTTGAACTTATTCAAGAAAGTTAGTGGTTAAATTTTCAGAAGAAACATTTTCAACTCAGAAGTAAGTAGGGCTTGTTTTGTGGTTTTGTTGATTGTTTCAACTTAAGAAAATAATGGAAGAAAAGTTAATAATGCAAGAAAAGTTAATGACAAAAGTTTAAAGGTATATCTTGTGTGAATTTTTTTTTCCTTTTGGAGCTAGCTATTAAAAATTTGTCAGCATGTCCTTGCATACACACACACACATATTTCAATATATACCCTAAAAACACATCTAAGGTCACTATCTGAAGATTCAGGAAGGAGAAATCAGAACTTAGAGCTAGAAGGAATCTCCAAGAAAATCTAATTCAATTTCTTCATTTGGCAGATACAATTTGATCAAAATCAAGCAGGAAACTAGTATGAGAGCAAAGGTATGAATCCTGATCTACTAATTAAAACCAAGAGATTTTGTCCTAACCTAACCTGTTCATCCTTTACTTCTTGTTAGAGTGTAGCTGAGAATCTGAGTCTTTTTCCAATGGAAATTCCTTTTCTCTTCTCTTTTCTCTATTGCTCATGCCACAGATATTTGTCTGGAATGCTGATCTCAAGTATAAACAAAGCTCAGATGATAGGTATCTGAATGCTGGTTGTGTCTCCTCTCATTTCTTTCTTATTCCCTCAGGACCCTGTCCTAGAACTACCTTGAATGATAGCTGTTTTTTTTAACTTATTTTATTCTGAACTTTAGAAATAAAGTAAATATTTCAATAACATAGTAAAATAGAAAAAAGATGATTGCACATGAAATTGCAAATCTATTTTGAACAGGTCACTATTCTTTTAAACATACAATGAAGTTACTGTAAAACTTATTTTTTTTTCCTTTTTAAAATCTTTCCTCCCTATCCAATGTAGACAGCTACCATTTGACACAAATATGTATGTATGGATGTGCTATATATATCTTCTATATACACTTCTATTTATCATTTCTTTCTCTGGATATATAGATAGTGTTTTTTCCTTTATATATCCTTTGTAAGTAATTTAGCTATTTATAATAGTCAAAATGTCTTAGTCACTCAAAATTGTTTTAAAAACAATATCGTTACTCTGCATTTAGACTTTCCCACTATCTAAAGGCACTTACCCACTTGCCCTAGACCTGGTACAAGCTGAAAAGTGTGAATGTAGGTGGAGAATTCAACTATACTTGAAGGAGAGGGCAAACACAGGGTTATTTATCTTTGGTTAATCCCTGGGATGTGAGGATAGACAAGTTAGTGTTGAGCCAGCCTGTCCCTTGAGAACCCTGGCAATTTATGCCACATGAAATCAGAAAAATTAACCATTTCATTGTCTAAAAGTCAGCATTATTTCTTACATTGATTATGGTTTAAGAGAACCAAAATGGGGGAAATAATTGAGTCACTAAGAGATATTGTTGGGTGCAGAACCTGTCAGCATCCTGAGGAAACAACTGTAAACATCCCCAAATTGTGAGTACTTTTTAGATACTTTGACTTATTCTCAGACTCAATATTTGGTCATCAATGAGTAACAGAAATCACATCTATATATGTCCAAAAAAGTCAGGAATTTAGATCTTGAACTGACATTTTGCACAATATTCTATTTTTGAATAATTTCCCAAATTACCTGTAAAAACAATTCTTAATATTCATTTTAAAGAATTTTGAATTTTTAAATTTTCTCTCTCCCACCCACTTGCATCTCTAAAATGGTAAATAATTTAATAAAGTTTTTACATGTGCAGAATATACTTCTCTATTAGTCATATTGTAAAAGAAAGCATGGACAAAAAATCATTCAAAATAAAGTGAAAAATAATATGTTTATATCACTCTACGTTCAAATTCCATCAGTTATTTCTCTGGAAGTGGATAATATTTTTCACCATGAGTCCTTTGGAAGTCTTAGATCATTGTGTTGCTGAGAATAGCTGTCTTTCAGTTGATTATCATACTATATTGATGTTACTATGTTCAGTGTTCTACTTCTGCTCACTTCACTTTGCATCAGTGTGTATCTTTTTCTGAAATCAGATTGCTTGCTATTTCTTATGGCACAGTAATTTTCCATTATGATAATATGCCACAACTTTCACCCATTCTCCAACAATGTTCTCATTTTAGAGATGAGGAAAGTTTGACCCAATGAAGTAATATCCAAAGTCAAATAAGAAGCTTGTAGGAGAGTTATTAACTCAAAATTGATACCTGTGACTCCAAAGTCATTGCCCTTTCCTATTTTATTTATTTATTTATTTATTTTTGCTTAGACAATTGAGGTTAAGTGACTTACTCAGGGTCACACAGCTAGGAAGTGTCTGAGATCAGATTTGAATTCAGGTCCTTCTGACTTCAGGGCTGGTGCTCTATCCACTGTGCCACCTAGCTGCCCCCCCCTTTCCTTTTTTTTAGAGTATGTGTACTATAACTTTGTATGTTGGAATGCTATTTGTATTTATGTTTATATGTGGCAATATGCAAGTGAAATATTTC
>JAJPUD010007947.1:74644-91781 GCA_023553655.1 Myrmecobius fasciatus | reverse complement strand
AGAAGGAAGGAAAGAAAAAGAAATTGAGTATAAAGTTAATGAAGCTTCTTAAAGATTTACAACAGGGGTTAATATAGTCACAAAGAAACTCTAATTTAGTGAATTTTAGCTATAACCACTATGGACTCCACTGTATTTCTTTATTTACAACTCTCTCCATGTAAAGCTATTTTTTAGATATCTATTATTCAGTGATATCTGTTCAGCCATATAATCTGTGTGTTCTTCTACCAAATTTTTGCCTTATCTTGAGAAAACTCCATAGCAGTCATGTATTTTATTGAAACTTCATAGTGATTGTCCATGAAGAGACATAAAGTTCATAGTCAAGGCAGAAGTTTTTCAGTTTCTTAGAAAAAATACAGACAACTAAAGTTGATTGCAGAAAGTGAAAATATCAATTCATGAAGGTTTTAGTACCTCACTTTGCTGTGATTTCCAGATGTTTTAATTACATATTGCTGCACAACTTTTGACAGTGAATGCAATAAACCAAACTAAAAAGTTATAGCCAGCTGGTTTTCTGTCAGGTTGAATAAGTTACATTTGTTGTGCTTCCAGTTATTCACTTTTATAGCAATATGATGACAATATCTCCAAGATTAAAAGGTATAGTCACTATTGTTGTGAGTAGCATGGTAAAACCTATAGATTGATACAATTACTCAATTTGTTTTTTACTTGATCATCAATAAATTAATTATGAAAGCACTGGCTTCTTATATGCTAGTCATTTAAACATAATTAATATCAGCTAATGAATGTTTCCTTTAGCTATAAAATTACATTTTAGTGTATTTGTGATTATTTTCCAGTATATTATTATTAACAGAAACACATAGAACTTCTCATTAAAATAGAAAGATTTCCTATAGGCTTAAAAATGTAGCAAACTTTCCATTATTTTCAATTATCCAAAAGCTGATTATTAAGGCACTTTTTTTTTTCCTCTCTGACTGGCAGTGTACAATTAGAAGATGTTGTCATTATGGCCAGTCACCATGCATGCATCTAAGGTTAGCTACAACCACCCCTAGCAGCTGCTCTAGATCAAGGGATAGGATTCAGGAAATATTTCCACTCAGTCCTGAAAAACAATCTTTGGTAACTTGTTCCTCCTCTTGTTGAGAAGTAGGAGTTTTAACCATTTACTTTATTTATTAAATAAAATTTTTGTTTTCCCTTATAGTTATATAGACATTCTACTAATTCTTTTCCTTTAAAAAAAAGATAATTATAGTAATTTCCTGTAAAAATACATGTTTTCATCTTTAGAACCAAGGTTAGACTTGTTTTCCTTGTAAAAAATTATCAACAAGAAATCTGGGATTTTATTCCAACTGTTAAAAACTTGGGAAACTGCTATAAGTTATTATAAACAATCCAGTATTAAAGTCTTACATATAAATAATGGATAGTTAACCTCGAAACAGTTGCCATTATTAGTCATCTTACATAGAAACCTGGTTTACCCACAATAATTTCCAACAATGTCTTTAAGAATAAAATATTTCCAATTAGAGAGGAAAGTTTCTTATTCTGATGCCCACTGATGCCAAAGTGTACTTGTGTTTTTTAGCAATCATGTATACAGTTATAGTTGTTCCCAAAAAAATTCATTTGATTATAACTACATTAAGTTTATTACAAAGTAAAAGACTTTATTTCAACAAGACAGTTACAAATTAATCCAAGTTTAAAGAACAAATACCAATCATATACAAAATAGTAACTGAACTTTCCAAAATATAAATAATATAATTTTGTAAGATGCTTGTTTTATTTGAAAGACTAAATTTTGATTATATTTACTGAATAATATATTCCCTATGTAGGATTTTTTTAAATTCTGAATTAAAAAGCAATACTAATGAACCAATGATGAAACCATTTTAATACTTTTGTGTCCCATGTAATTTAAAGAAAACTATAAATTCAGTTTTAGTAATCTATGATTTTATGAATGAGATCTCCAAAATTTTGGATAGTCACTCATGCATAAGTCTTCAACTTAGATAGTTATTGTTCACTTCCTTCTATAAATTCTCTAAATAAAACTTGCTGAATTAGCTAGGGGCCTTCCCTTCTTAATGTTAAGAAACTTAACATTTCTTATATAACAGTGTATAGGGGCAAAGTTGCAAAATGGTTAGAATCAAAAATACTTAAGTTTCAGTCTTGCCTTCAAGACATTTTGGCTATGTAACACTGAACAATTCACTTAATCATTTATCAGTGATTCAAGCAATTGGTTAAGGTTAAGAAAAGGCATGACGCAGTGGTGATAATAATTTTAATAGCTAGTATTTATACAAAACTTTAAGATTTGCAAGTCATTATACATATGATTGATGCTCACAAAAACTTTGTGAGGTAAGTGCTATTATCATTCTTTTTTTTTTTACAAAGGAGTAAACTGAGGCTGGCAGAGATTACCTTGCTTGACCAGAACCACAGAGTGTCTATCTGAGACAGATTTTGAATTCAGATCTTCCTCTCTCCAAGTATAAAACTATATTAAGCATGTCACCTAGTTGTAGAAGATTCCTCATTCACAATTTCCTTTCACCAGTATTAGAAGACTCAAATAGAAACTGGAGTCCATCAGACCATAATACCTAATTGCAGCTGTGGACTGTACATTGACTTTGAAAACTATAAATTAACATTGTCTATATTTTATTGGAATTTTCTTTATTTTGTTAAATATTTCCAATTATATTTTAATCTGGTTAAGATAGCTTTCCAGAGTGTTTAAGACAGTATTTGTTTGACACTTCTGCATCACCTCAGTGAAATCACAGGCCCAGTCACTATCCCCATCCCTATCTATCCATCTAGCACTTAGACTATTCATTCAAAGTGAAGCTGCAGTGACAGACTTAGTTGTTGTTGTGACAGACTTGCTGTTTGAAAACAAGAGACTTACCAGCAGTAGGTTAGCCAATAAATTATGAATTCTGTGGCCAAAAGTTTTTTGGCTAAAACATTATAATTAGAGAGGTTCAACATCTCTAATGGCCATTCATTTATTGTTGGATAATAATCACCACATTGATTACAAGAGCGTAGCTCAATAGTTGACAATGGCACCTTATGCCACCCTCATTGTACAGATGAGAAACTGGGGACTGGGGAATTTTAAGAGGCTTAATATAGGTCATATGGTCACAAAGAAAGGATTAAATTTAAACCCTGGTCCCCTGACTCCAGGAACCTTTCTCTTTCTGCTATACTCAGAAGTATGATGGCAAATGCTTATCAACTAGTTTGCAAAAACAACCCAAAAAAAAAAAAAAGGTATGAATTATTTTTAGCTTGATCTGTTTTATTAACATTTTCTCCATCACTTCCTCAGTATAGACAATCAACAAAACAATAAATTAAGCCCTGACTTATAGCATTTGATGATTTTCTCAATGTAAATGCTCATGCCAAAAATATAACAGGGGCAGCCAAATGGCATGATAATGCACAGAGTGCCAGGCCTGGATTAAGGAAGACTCATTTTCCAGAATTAGAATCTAACCTTCAACATTATTTTAGTTGTGTGACCATGAGCAAGTAGCTTAAACTTATTTACCTCAGTTTCCTCAACTGAAAATAAGCTATAGATATCTTTATCACCTCAATATCTTTATCAAGAAGATCCCAAATGAGGTCACAAAAAGTTGGACACGATTGATCAACAACAATTAAAACAAACAAGCAAAAAAAAAAATTAGCTCTCACTTCAAGCTGATTCTAGTACATCTCTGGCTATACTTCACTAACTCATAATTAAAACAGATTTGTATGAGAGAAAATCTGGCACTTTTAGTATTTTCTGCCCCTTTGAACATGACAAAATTATTAATATCTATATAGATATACACACATATATGTATAAATGAACAGGATTAAGGACCATTTACCCATTTTATTGATTTTCTGGGGCAATGGAAAGAAACATGGCCTCAAAGTTAAAATGATATTCCATGTCATTTGCCTAACTCACATTAATCATATGATCCTGAACAATTCACTTAAATCTCATTGTCTCAAGCAGCTACCTAAGATAGTAAGTTGAAGAACAAGAGCTGACGTGATAGAGACATGTTTCAAAATATTATAAGTGCATAGAAACAGACATAGATAGACTTAGGTAGATAAACAAAAGAATTAATGAATAAATAAAATAAAAGAGAGAGGAAGATTGCTTCAGAGATGAATGGAGTTTTCAATAGCACATCCTCAATTCAATTTTTTTTTGTCATTGGTGAATTTGTGTAGAATTTAAGTTTTAAATTACAGAATTACTGATGTCTGGGGGCTTATTCAAATTCATTAGATATTCATTAAATGCTTGTTTACTAACTGAGAAACACTCTGCTAGGCACTTTTTTTCCCTCTAAGTGAAATTAAATAAGTGTTTTATATTCACATTAAAATCAGGAATGAAATTCTTAAGTACCCAGCTTTTTAAATGCATCATTGAGAAAATGGCTTCAATAGTTTGTAAATAATTTAAAACCAATGAATTTTCTCCTTGAAAGTTACTTGAATACTATATTAAAATACTTAGTTGAATCCTTATCCAAAGCATGAATATCACATTAATATACAGTCAGACCACTTAATCTCTTTTAGAAGGTGATCTATAGGTTGCGGATTTTTAAGAGATCTCAAACTTAACTAACCACACTTTTGAAAATTATGTGGTTTTGAATGTAAAAGGTTTTTTTTTTTTTTCCTGAACACTTTCACTAATTTATGTTTTCTATTCTATGCATATAGCTTTCCTGTGGTACCTTCATGAACTTATTTTTCTCCTCCAAATTTTTCCCTTGTTTGAGTTTTCATTTGCTGTGCTGCTTATTAGTTCTATGTCCTGAGAAACTAATAAACATGCTGTCATTCTATCTGATCTAAGATAAATTATTCACCCACAAGTTCTGCTTCTTGCTTGCCAGCTGCCTTGTTAATCTACTTGGCAGTTTCTTTAATAAGCCTGGGTCTAGTTTTAATGGATAGCACTAAAGTCTTTGGGAGGAGGATACATTTGTTGTTGGTAGTGATGGTGGTAATAGTGGTAGTGGTGGTTTGTTATTTATTTTCAAGAAAGAAGTAACTATATAACAAAGGTCCTTTTCTATGGTTGTTATTTATTCATTTCATTCAAAAGATGAGAAACTTTTCTGATTTCTAGGCTCTCAAAGGTCCAGATAATGCAATAATAAATATATGTAGAAGACAGAGGAATGCAAAATCTTTTCAAAAGAAACACAGAATTGTCATCTTTCACCCCTGGGTTCATTATTGGCTAGTTGTTTTCTACCATGTAAATTGTTTAGCGTCATATTCCCAAAGAATGCCCATTAGATTCTCTATTTATAGCTGTACAAACTTTAAGTATAAATGACCTGCATTCAGGCAATTCTGCATGTAACTGTGTTGCACTCCAAAAAATGTCAAGTCTGACTAAGCGAGGCTGGAAAATGTCAAGCACAATTGAATTAGATTTAATTTTTCATGTGACACTTTACAAGTGCAATTTAATTGAAAGCATAAAAAGGTAGGTCACCCTCAGAAACTGTGGCCCTTCTGTTCTCAGTGTCTTTCTTGGCATGAAGACGGAAGTTGACATAAAACCACTGGCCTCATTAATACCATGATGTTTCATTAATTGTTTACAAATATGGCAGGATATTAAAATGAAATATGTTGTCTTATAGACACATATATATGTGTGTATGTATATTATATATACACCTCATATCTATATCTATATAGACATATATAGATATAGATATACACACACACACACAAGCACATACACATCTATCTCTTTAAAAAACAAAATGTAAATGTTGGCAGGGAGAAATGAAGTTCAGGAAATCTTTTATCTAATACTGAAACTACACTATAAAAGAATTGAATTCTTTTGTAAAATGGTACTAGACATAGGTTACCCTTTTATGTCCCATTGCATGATGTTAAAAATGTTTTGGCTTTATTTTTCAAAAGAGAAAATAATAGGAAACAAAAAGAAAATGTAATATTTATCTAAAACCAAAAAAGAAAGGACAAATAAAATATCTGAAGAAATAAAAACTCTATATTTATTCAAAAAAACCTAAATGAAAAATTTTTATCATTCATATTTCTAAAATAAATGTAGAAATGAGAGTTCTCAGCATTTAGAATTCTCAGTATTATTATCTAAATAGTAGTTAATATTTATAATATATTCTGTCTTTAAAATAACTATTTGATGGTGCAGATTTATGATATTTAAGTTGATGTTTGGCATAATCAGCTATGCAAGCTGCTAATACCTGGTAAAATTATTGGTTACCAAATTTATATCTGTTCTTTGAACTGTATTTTTTGGATATTTAGAAATTTAAATTTTTGTAAAATAGATTTTGTAGATTGTAATATGTTCACTGCCTTTGTAAAGAGGGATATGATTATATAATTACTGCTTAAAAACTGAATGCTTAGGCTTTCAATAAAGCATTCATATAAAGCAATAAATATTAATGTTATATAAAAGTAACATTTTATAAGTAATCTTATGTCCAATTAATAAACTAATAAATTAAGCACCTCATATCATTTCCCCAAAAAAAACTTTTTGGGGTCTCTATGTTGTAATTATTTTTTAATAATTTCTAATTTTTACTAATTAGTGTAGACTTTACAAATAAAGATTCCTAGGAATTAATGTCTGAGTTCTCCCAGAGAAAATCATACCATATTTTCATTTTCCCAAATAAAATTAATTTCTCACTTAAACATCTGCAAAAAAATAATTAACCTATATTTCTCTCAAAGAAGAACCTGTATCTCTTATCTATATAGATATATAATGATATAAAGCAAAACTTAAGAAACTAGAGCTTGATAGATGCTTTGAATTGTTCCTATTATTCTCTACTATTTCCTCCCATTTTTCAATTTTTATTTGCCTTTATTGTATGTATTGACAACATACAATCTGATCTGTCACAAACACATAAAAGCACATTAAGCATTTCTGTTTCTCTTTTTATTATAATTTGAGTCAGGGTTCTCTAGAGCCCTGAAAGATGAAAGATGACACAAAATACTCCCAGGAAACTAGCTATGTTTTGAATTGGAGCCTAATTCTGATTAGTGGTTAGTGATGGAAGTGTTTTGTATTAGAAAAACAATAAGATTTAGAGACTTTTACAAATATACAAATTTAGGGTAAGTGAACCCTAGTATATTTGGAAAGAAAAAAAATGATCAAAGATAAAGATAATCACAAGAGATGATAGCATCAGAAGCTTCACTTACAATATTAATCAGTTATTCTGACTATTCTTATGTCTCTCATCTGGTGATGACTAAAAATCCCAAAATATCTAGCTTCTGGGTAACTTAATCATTTTATTAATAAGTCCAGCATATTTATGAATAAAAGGATGGCCATTTGGTCATCTCTCTTAAACCAAATATAATCATGGTAGAGGGCTCACAGTTTATATATTCTTTAAAGAATAGCCGTTCCCCAAGGTGGGAATCAACCCTGATGTGTTAATAATAAATAAGAAAAATGAACATTACAATAAAAAACTGGGTTATATTACAAAGCTTGGATCATCCAAATCTTGGTCAAAGAAACAATTAACATATCACTCATCTGAAAAAAGGAGAATCATCATTCCCCAAACTTGTCAGCACAAGCACAAGGAGCAGGAATCCACTCCTTAGCCTAACCTTGGACTTTCTTTTGCCATCTGATTATATCTTGGCATGGGTAAATCTCTAAGAGAGATTTCCTGGGTTAAGTGACTGGCCCAGTGTAACACAACTAATAAGTGTCTCAGGCCAGATTTAAACTCAGTAAGATGAGTCTTACTCCAAGTCCTTCACCCTATCCACTGTACCACCAAACTAGCTCAGTGTTTAGAGGTATTAGACTGACCAACAAACTGAAGGTCTACAGAGTCATTGTGCTGACCTCATTGCTGTATACCAGTGAACCTTGGACAGTGAACCAGCATCATGCTGGGAAACTGAATTACTTCCATTTGAGTTGTCTTAGGAAGATTCTGAAGATCACCTGGCAGAATAATATACCAGATACTGAAGCTCTTTCTCAAACAAAACTGCCAAGCATTCCAACTCTACTGCAAAGAGTGCATCTCTGTTGGGCTGGCCACATTGTTCAATTGCCAAATGTGCATTTATCAAAAAGACTATTTCATAAATAACTCACACAGGGCAAGCACTCACAAGATGATAAGAAAAGGTGATATAAAGACACTCTCAAGGTCTCTCTTAAGAACTTTAGAATTGATTGCATGACAGGGAGACACTGGCACAGGGATGACCAGCATGGCATGCCCTCACCAGAGAAAGTACCGTGCTGTATGAGCAAAACAAAACTGAATTAACTCAGAAGAAACACAAGATGTACAGTTAGAGAATCTCCTCCAAATGTTCAGAGAATATTTGTGTCTGACCTGTAGCAAAGCATTTTGAGTTCATATTAGTCTGATCAGCTACAGTCTGACACTTTAATTTGACTCTAACATAGTGATATCATTTTGATCCTACTTGAGAATGAAGGACAACAACCAAGAAAGAATTCCCACACTGGTTGGTTTCTCAGTGAGGAAGCAGAAAAGAAAAATCTTGGTTCTTTTCCAATAATTAGTTATTAAATATAAGAGAGAAATAATTTCTTTTACTCCTTCCTCTGAAGGGAGTGAAGTCCAGTATAAGAAGAATAGGTCACTTCTTATTTCTTCTGACCTTTCCTACACCTGTTCACTCTTAGGCACTTTTTTTCCTGCTGCACTAATTACTTTGAAACCTGGAGCTGAAGTTTCCAAGACAAAAACACAATATTAGATACTGAAATGTATTAAGTATTGTCCTCCAGGTATCTTTCTCAAAGTGAAGCTATTCATATTTAACATAGGGGTATATATACCAGAATCTTTTATTCTCTCAACAACAGTAAGCATCACCAAATAGGACCTGTCTCTTCCCTAACTTCATTTTCCACCAATCTGAACTTCTTTGTATTTCTCCACCATATGCTCCTTTTTTAGCTTCCCTTTGGATGCAGTCTTCCTTCATTATGTTATAATCTCCTTGTAGGCAGGGGACTATCTCTTTTTTGCATTTATATCCTCAGTGCTTAATACAATGCCTGGCACACAGTAAAAGCTTCATAAATATTTATCATCTGACTCACTGATCTCCCATGTCTGAAATAGACAATCTCCTTAGTTTCACCATTCAGAATAATTTTTCTGCAAAGGTCTGAAGGCTAACTATATCATATAATCTTTCTTGTTTCCTTTTCTCACTCCTTTCTTACCCTAAAATATTCCTCGAATACTTTGAAACTCTCATTGGCAACATCCATTCAAAATATGGCATCCATTTTGTGTAATTGTTTTGTCTTCCCTTCCTCCACCACTTTAGAATTTCTTGAATAAGACAGTTCTATTTTTTTGTCTTTTTATACCCAGCTTTCTGCATAGGGCTTTGCACAGGGTTGGTACCTAATGAACATTTATTGAATTAAATTGGGTGTGTTGAACTAAATATGCCAGCTTAACATCTGGTTGCAAATGAACTGTAGGGCTCCCAGGTCAAAGAGAGAATGTACTAATAAAAGAGGAAGAAATCAAACATCTATCAATAAGCTTGAGGCAGAACTTTCTCCTCTTATTTGGAAGTAATCCTCTTTTCAACCACAAATTCTCAGACCACAACTCATCCAAGAGCTTCTCCTCCTCTGCTAAATCTCCTAATGTCCTCCCCTGACATCTTCTACAAAGCAAATATCCATTGTGCTCAAGACCTTCCATTTCCCAGTGCCTCAGAAAGTCAATAAGAACTAACTAAAAAAGATTAAAAAATAGTTTTGAGAAATAAATTGAAGAAGGAGAGCAACTAAACTCAGCATTTAAACTACCATATCTTTAAATGTGACTTTTTCACCATTTTTAAGTATGTTAAAGATCCAATTGATATAAGGGAGAGAAAAGCAAGTTGCTGAACTCTTGAACTTTCCTATAAAGCAAAGAAAGGGAACAAGAAAGAAGGGAATAAGTATTTATCATGAACCTATTAAATGTCAGTTACTGTGTGAACTGCTTTATAAATATTATTTCATTTTATTTTTAAAACAACCCTGTGAGACAAGAACTATTATTAGCCCTAATTTACAGTTTAGGAAATCTAACACAGTTAGCACTTTAGTGGCTTGCCCACACAGCTAGCAAGTATCCCAGGCCAGATTTAAACTTAGGTTTAGTGCTCTTTTCAATGCTGCCTCTAGACAGATAGAATGGATTATAAAAACAAAAGCAATCATTGTTTACAAGTGGGAGGAGGGAATGGGATTTGCTCTACTATCTTCACACACATCACTTCAACTTAACTGAGATAAGCATAAAATTTGAGGCATCTCATCTGGTGAATAGACACCATGACAGGTGGTGGGGAGTTGATATGTTAGCAACTTTTTAAGGCCCCACCTTTCCCTGATTGAATTAAAGGGGATGATAATCCTAGGCAAACTGATAAATTATCCCAGCCTTTAGAGTGTTTTATATAATTAAGCCCTAGTGACAGCCAGGAAAGCTCAAAGGAATTAAAGCAGAAATGGGCAATTAAAGAAGAACCTAGCTCTTCAAATCTTGGAAAGAAAGGTATCTTTCCAGTTCTACCCCTAAAGGCCATAGCATCAAGCAACAAAACTACTTTATTAAGAAAAAGATATTCCATATAGCAGTTAGTCATTTTGAAAGAGTTAGAAGAAGAATTTAAGGACACACAAAGATACAAAAATGTAGTCCACTGAGGCAAGATGAAGCAGTCTTAAAGACAATAATCTCTGTCAGCAAATTAACCCAGATAGAGTTTCAAGAGAGAATTAACCTTGGCAATTGGAAGTTGAACTTCAGAGAAAACTGTATCAGACTAGAAAATATTTTGAGGCTATATAGTAGTAGTGTAAAATATGTATCTTCATGATTAGGTGTGTGTTGACAAAATACGTAAATACAGATATGATTTAAGATATTATCTTTCTCTCTAGGAATTAGAGGAAGGCTGTACCTGCAAAACCAGTATAATGGGAAGGAAGGGAAAGGGAGATAAGGAACAGCAGAATCATACTTCTACAGCAGAGATTTTTGAGGGAATGGCAGATAGATACAATTCTAGACAAAGGACCCTTTTGGAGTAGGAGAGAGTTTGCTGCTCCTTACCTCCCTTTTCCTTCCTTCCCATTATACTGGATTTGCAGGTATTGTCACTCCCTCAAAAGATTCTGCTGTAGAAGTATGAGTCTGATATCAGAAGGGAAATTGCTTCTCTAGAAACTTTTAATGGAAAGGGTGTTTATGTTCACTTTCATAATTTCTTCCCATTAAATGCTAGTTACAAAAACCAAAAGATCAAATAGTGAATGCAAAGTAAATATTTATTCAAGTAAAACAGTAGGCAATGTGAATGTACCAGTATCCCTTTTTACAGGGAAACTGTACTATGGTAATATACAACAACAAGCCAATCACAAGAATTTCTAAAGCTTAGTTCTTCAGCTTTACATACTAGTGATCTTTTGGGAAGGGAATTTTAGATGTACTTGGGAATGCCTGCAGAAACATGCTCAAGGACAGCCTTGAACAGCTGCTGCACTTTCTAAACACTTTATTCCTTAGCACACCATATCTATAGATATATTCTCCCTTAAGCTCCTGCTCCCTGTATAAAAAGACTCTAAAAACAATATTATCTCACCCTCTTCTTACACCCCTTTCAGCAGCTGCGATCCCTCTATCCCTCTGTTCAGCTTGTGTAAGTTCTTAGATAACAAACATTTTTATAATTTCTAATCAGACTTTTTTTTTTCATTTCAGGTCTATTTCATGACTATTTTGAGTCTGAGGGTCATTTGTTAATAACAACAAATTTTGAGGAGTTGTACTGATTAAAATATAACCAGAGAGATAACCCACAAGTAAGTGAGCTCTTCAAATGGGAGTGAAATAAAATCTGTTTAAAGCAAGAAAGAGAGAGAATGCATTCTCAGTAGTGTCTACAATTTCAAATTCATCCATGGGATTAATGGAGTCAGGTTTCCATGCTTGATCAACATTCAAAGTGTCTTTCTCTCTAGCAGATTCCTCCACAATTATGGCTCTGTCCTCCCATTGGTGAGTTCCTTCCAAAATCTCTAGTTTGTGAAAGTGTCCAGAGAAATCATGCTCACTCTTTCACTCTTTTTTGGATTCTTCTCTTGCCTTTCCAGATCTCTCTACCATGTCCCTTCCCCTTTTGGACTTTTTTTTATGTGTTATCATCTTTTATTAGAATCCAAGCTCTTTGAGATTGTCTTTCTTTTTGATTGTATATCTATTCTCATTGTATCAGTATTCTCATTCTCATAAACAGAATGTTTATCACACAGTAAGCATATCATAATTGCTTGTTGACTTATTACTGACTTAAGGAATTTTTTTTTTCCTCTCAGTACCCCAAGATGTCTTTATAAATACCAAGAATGTGAAAGGGCATAAAGAAATTAGAAGGTCAGAAAGCTTAACCATTTTTTGTGGATCATTATTCAAGAAAAATTATGAAAAATAATAAAAATATCAAGAAAGAACATACAACATAGACAGTTTAAAACAAATTACTCCAAAAAATATGTTAAAAAACAATAATTGGTGGGTTTGGCTTTAGCCCTTCCCTTGACCTTGACTTGTGGGAAACTTCCCAGTAACAAAGGCTGTTTTGAGTGGCAAACATGACTGATCTTATCAAGATCTTTGAAATATATAGCACAAGCCAAGCCTCCTGCATCTAGCTGGGTGGGCAACCATGTCCTCTTTTTCTGTTCTTTGTGATTAACTGCTCCCATAAGAATTAATTCAGACCATAATACCTGGCCCATAAATTTATATAAATATGAGAACCTTTCTCTAGCTTGCTGCTGATCCGTTAAGGAATAAGCCCACCTTGCTAGTCAAAATAAAATTTGCCTTGACTAAGAACTGACTTTCTCCCTGAAATTCCTTTTCCAAGACCCCAAATGACCCTGACTGATCCTCATCAATAATTAGTTATATCAGTGAAAAATGATAATGAGATTATGCTAAATCCTTTCTGATTCAGTAAAAATAGTTTTTTGAAAGAAATGTATAACTTTGAATAACCCTATTAACCAAGGAGTGAAGGAGGAGACCAATAAACTAAGCATTAAGTTAGAAAAATCTACAACTTAATAATGCCAAAATTATCACTCATAGAGAACATCTATAGATAAATGAAAAGGATATAATTGGCAAGCAATTGTTTTCAGCAAAGTCTTTCTATGCTAAGAATATTTTTTAAAAATGCACTAGATTAAATTTGAATGAACAAGATAAAGTTCAAATACTGTCCAAAATAAAAGCCTTAGGAATAATAACTGAAAATTTAAATACTTAAAATTCTGACTCACTTTCACTTATCCTGTTAGCCATTCAGACATACGCAATTTCGCAGGTTTATGTTTCAAGGCACTGGCTTAGAGTCCTTTGTCTTGGTCTCTAGATCCATTTTGAGTCTACCTTCCTGCAACACACACATATGAACATATTCCACATAAGAAGAAGGAACTATTTATTGCAAGGGGCAATGTAAAATAAATGGAATACAACTGACATGAATAGGAAGTGAGAGGAGAGCCAAAATATGTTTTGTGATTCCATAATCTTAGAATTTAGTATTAAATGAAAAACAGAAAGAAAACAGAAAAAAAGAAAAGCATTTCATAACAAAAATAGAAAAATGGGTCTCAATTGTTTTATTGCCATTGAAATAATTAAGATTTATGTGGTCTTTTAAAGTTTTATAATCTTCCTTCTAAAGAGAAGAGGATTCTATATCTAAAAGAAAGAAGATTAAAATCAAGATGTGGTCACTCCCCCTTCTTATATAGTATATTTTGGATTAGGACACTTCATTCCCCACACTATCCAACTTGAAAAGTACAGTGGAAATATCTTCTTTACACCCATGAATGAGCATTAAAAGTATAGTGAGAAAGTATTATACACTGAAGGAAAATGGACATAAAACTTCCAGCAAGGGAAAAATTTCTTTGGATTTTCCAGAGATTATGGAGAAAAAGTAATTAAATACAGATATAGTTTAATTTTTTTAAAGATATGAGATTTTTTTTAATCTCTCAAAGCAGAAGTAACTAACAAAAGCAATAAAGTAGACAATTTCCAGCACAATAGAGACTCCCTCCAAAGTAGAAGAGCTATAAAAGAGAACAATTGCTTTGGATTTGAAAAATACAAAAGTACAGGGAGATTATGATAAAAGAGGAGCAAAATTCAGAATTGAAAGAATGCATGCATTCTATGAAAATCAAGGTACCTGGCCTTGAAAATGAGATATATGCAAGTAAAATTGAATCAGAAATATTTCAGAAAAAAAAGTCTGAATGCCATACTGTTACAAATGACAAAGCCAAAAAGAATTTTTTTTTTAAAAAAATGACAAAGAACTAATTGATAAAATCCAGAGTATTACCAGAAAAAATATCATGCTTGAAACTCCAAATAATGTACCAATTAGATTTAAAAATAAAAATATAATTGTACTGCTTAGAAATATTGTGACTTCAGGCTCTCACCTCTGAAACATCATCTTTAAGATTCCATTCATCTGAAATTATTTGAAATAAATTCTAGAAGAAATAATCCATGTTTTTTTTTTTTTAACTTTCATTTCAGTTTTATTATTGAGATAGTATCTCAGGTATGCCAGGCCAGCACAAGCGAGCTGATTATTAAATTTTCACAATGATTAGGAAATGATTTATGGTTTATAGACTTAAGGACATAATGGAGAAAATGTTAATAATGTAGATTAAATTTAAAAGTGTATCACATGTATAGTCTCTTCCCCCTCAGCCAATTGTGAAACATTTACCAATGAACCCCTAGTAACACCCAGTCTGAGATATGCCTCAATTTGTATTCATACTTGTAGGTTGGGTCCCCAGAAGGTGGTTACTACTCTTGAGTTCTAGGTGAATCAACTCCTATCTATAGTATAATAGTCCATGAGTCCCTATTTCTCATTATTAATCAGTCAATAGACCTAGTTAATTCTAAGCAAAGGTATTCAAAGTGGTATAGTAAGACTATCAGCCATAAAAACATTTTCCTATAATCTTGAAGTGCATTTTCCCATAGATACACATATTTTCCTTGGAAATATATGCATCAATAGATAATAATGGTAGTGGGGTATACATGTCCATTCAGAATTTTGTCAGAGCCACCCTGATGTCTTGTGAGAGTTGACTTAAATGTTCAATGTGACAGCAACAACAAGATTATACAATGATCATTTCCGATGGATGTGGCTATTTTCAATAAATGAGATGATTCAGGCCAGTTCCAATGGTCTTGTGATGTTGAAAGGCATCTGCATCCAGAGAGAGGATTGGGGGAACAGACGGTGGATCCAACATAGTATTTTCACTTTTTTGTTGTTGTTTACTTGCATTTTGTTTTCCCTCATTTTTTTTCTTTTCAATTTGATTTTTCTTGTGCAACATGATGACTGTGGAAATATGTATAGAAGAATTATACAAGTTTAACATATATTGGACCACCTTCCATCTAGGGGAGGGGGTGGAGGGAAGGGAGGAAGAAAAAATTGGAACACAAGGTTTTACAAGGGTGAATGTTTTTTTTTTTTCATTCCCTCTTTTTTTTTATTAAAGCTTTTTATTTGTATACCATATGTATGGGTAGTCCCCCAGTATTGATCTTTACAAAGCTTTCCATTACAAATTTTACCCCCAGTCCCCTCCCCTCCCCTAGATGGCAGGAAGTCCACTACACGTTAATAATGTTGAAATACTTGACAAGTTGTGCAAGAAAAATCCTGTCTACAAGAAAAAAAAAAAAGAAAATCAGAGAAAGGAAACACAATGCAAGCAAACATCAACAGAGATCATGAAAATGTTACATTGTGGTCCATATTTCATATCCCTCTCTCCGGGTATATATGGTCTTCTTCAGTGAACAACTGGAACTGGTTTGAGACAATTCTTTGTTGCAGAGAGCCATGTCCATCAGAATTGAACATCATGTAATATTGTTGTTGTTGTAATAATCCATGGTTTTAAGAGAGCAAAGAACCAGTTCTTTAGAATAATGAGCAAACTGAAACCAGAAGATCTAGGTCCAAGCATTACTTTTTTTTTTTAATTTTATTTGCATAACATATGTGTGGGTAATTCTTCAACAATAACCCTTACATAGCATTCCGTTACAAATTTTTCCCCCAACTCCCCACCCCTCCCCTAGATGGCAGGATATCCACTACATGTTAATTATGTTAAAATATTGGCAAATCAAATATATGTATACATATTTCCAAACTTGTCATTGTTGTGCAAGAAAAATCTTGTCGACACAAACGATATATCAGATAAAGGAAACACAATGTAAGCAAACATCAATCAAGGAGTATGAGAATGTTATGTTGTGGTCCACGTTTCACATCCCTCTCTCTGGGTGTATATGGCTTTCTTCAGTGAACATTTGGAGGTGGTTTAAAACATTTCATTGTTGAAGAGAGCCATGTCCATCAGAATTGATCGTCATATAGTACTGTTGTTGCCGTATATAATGATCTCCTGGTTCTGCACATTTCACTCAGCATCAGTTCATGTAAGTCTCTCTAGGCCTCTCTGAAATCATCTTGCTGGTCATTTCTAACAGAACAATAATATTCCATAATATTCACATACCATAATTTATTCAGCCATTCTCCAATTGAAGGGCATCTATTCAATTTCCAGTTTCTAGCCACTACAAAAAGGGCTGCCACAAACATTCTTGCACATGTGGGGCCTTTTCCTTCCTTTATGATTTCTTTGGGATATAAGCCCAAAAGAAATGCTGCTGGGTCAAAGGGTATGCACAGTTTGATAACTTTTTGAGCGTAGCTCCAAATTGTTCTCCAGAATGGCTGTATCCGTTCACAGCTCCACCAAAAATGCATCAGTGTCCCAGCCCTCCCACATCCCGTCAAACATTCATCATTAATTTTTCCTGTCATTTTAGCCAATCTGACAGGT
>JAJPUD010007947.1:0-52780 GCA_023553655.1 Myrmecobius fasciatus | reverse complement strand
AGATAAGCCTTTATTTAATTTGATAAGAAAAAGGAAAGAGGAAAATCTAATTCTTAGTGTCAAGAATGATAACGGAGAACTTTTCTCCAATGAAGACAAAATTAGAGCAATGATTAGGAGTTACTTTGCCCAACTTTATGCCAGTAAATTTGATAATCTAAATGAAATGGAGGAATATCTACAAAAATATAGATTGCCCAGGTTAACAGAAGAGGAAATAAATTATTTAAATGGCCCCATATTAGAAAAAGAAATAGAACAAGCTATTAACCAACTCCCTAAGAAAAAATCTCCAGGGCCAGATGGATTTACATGTGAATTCTACCAAACATTCAAAGAACAATTAATTCCAATACTACACAAACTATTTGAGAAAATAGGGACAGAAGGTATACTGCCAGAATCCTTGTATGAGACCGATATGGTGCTGATAGCTAAACCAGGTAAGGTGAAAACAGAGAAAGAAAACTATAGACAAACTTCCCTAATGAATATTTATGTAAAAATTTTGAATAAGATATTAGCAATGAGATTACAGAAAGTCATCCCCAGGATAGTACACTATGACCAAGTAGGATTTATACCAGGAATGCAGGGCTGGTTCAATATTAGGAAAACTATCAGCATAATCAATTATATTAATAACCAAACTAACAAAAACAATATGATTATCTCAATAGATACAGAAAAAGCATTTGATAAAATCCAACACCCATTCCTATTAAAAACACTAGAGAGTATAGGAATAAATGGGCTTTTCCTTAAAATGATTAGTAGCATCAACTTAAAATCATCAGCAAGCATCATATGTAATGGAGACAAAATAGAACCATTCCCAATAAGATCAGGAGTGAAAAAGGCTGCCTACTGTCACCATTACTATTTAATATTGTATTAGAAATGTTAGCTTTGGCAATAAAGGAAGAAAAAGAGATAAAAGGAATTAGAGTAGGTAATGAAGAAACGAAATTATCACTCTTTGCAGATGACATGATGGTATACTTAGAGAACCTTAGAGACTCAACTAAAAAACTACTAGAAACCATTCACAACTTTAGTAAAGTTGCAGGATTCAAAATAAATCCACATAAATCATCAGCATTTTTATATATTACCAACAAAGTTCAGCAGCAAGAGATACAAAAAGAAATTCCATTCCAAATAATGGATGATAATATAAAATATTTGGGAATCTATCTGCCAAGGAAAAGTCAGGAACTATATGAACTAAACTACAAAACACTTTCCACACAAATAAAATCAGACCTAGTCAATTGGAAAAACTTAAAATGCTTATGGGTAGGCCGAGCAAATATAATAAAAATGACAATACTACCCAAACTAATCTACTTATTTACTGCCATAACTAATCAAACTCCAAAGAAATTATTTTACAGATCTAGAAAAAAGAGTAGCAAAGTTCATTTGGAAGAACAAAAGGTCAAGAATTTCAAAGGAATTAATGAAAAAAAAGGCAGATGAAGGTGGCTTTGCTATACCAGATCTAAAACTGTATTATAAAGCAGCGATCATCAAAACCGTTTGGTATTGGCTGAGAAATAGAGTAGTCGATCAGTGGCATAGGATAGGACTTGAGGACAATCTAGGCAATAACTTTAGCAATTTAATGTTTGATAAACCCAAAGACCCCAGCTTTTTGGATAAGTACTCACTATTCAGCAAAAACTGCTGGGAAAATTGGAAACTAGTGTGGAAGAAATTAGGGCTTGACCCACACCTAACACCACATAGCAAGATAAGATCTAAATGGGTTCATGATCTAGATATAAAGAGTGATATTGTAAGCAAATTTAGAGGAACATAGTATAATTTACCTCAGACCTGTGGAGATGGAATAAATTTATGTCCAAAGAAGATCTGGAACTCCTAATTGAACACCAGATAGATAATTTTGATTATATTAAGTTAAAAAAATTCTGTACAAATAAAACTAATGCAGACAAGATTAGGAGGGAAGCATCAGATTGGGAAATCATCTTTACATTTAATGGTTCTGATAAAGGCCTCATTTCTAAAATATATAGAAAATTATTTCATATTTATAAAAATTCAAGGCACTCTTTAATAGATAAGTGGTCAAGGGATATGAACAGACAATTTTCAGAGGATGAAATTAAAACCATCTCTAGTCATATGAAAAGTTGCTCCAAATCACTATTGATCAGAGAAATGCAAATTAAGACAACTCTGAGATACCACTACACACCTGTCAGATTGGCTAAAATGACAGGAAAAGATAACGATGAATGTTGGAGGGGATGTGGGAAAACTGGGACACTAATACATTGTTGGTGGAACTGTGAACGGATCCAACCATTGTGGAGAGCAATTTGGAGCTATGCTCAAAAAGTTATCAAACTGTGCATACCCTTTGACCCAGCAGTGTTTCTATTGGGCTTATATCTCAAAGAGTTCTTAGAAGAGGGAAAGGGACCCTCATGTGCAAGAATGTTTGTGGCAGCCCTTTTTGTAGTGGCTAGAAACTGGAAACTTAATTGATGCCCATCAATTGGAGAATGGCTGAATAAATTATGGTATATGATTGTTATGGAATATAATTGCTCAATAAGAAATGACCAGCAGGATGATTTCAGAGAGGCCTGGAGAGACTTGCATGAACTGATGTTGAACGAAATGAGCAGAACCAAGAGATCATTATACATGGCAACAACAATACTATATGATGATCAATTCTGATGGACATGGCTCTCTGCAACAAAGAATTGTCTCAAACCAGTTCCAATTGTTCAGTGAAGTAAACCGTATACACCCAGAGAGAGGTATATGAAATGTGGACCACAACATAACATTTTCATGCTCTCTATTGATGTTTGCTTGCATTGTGTTTCCTTTCTGTGATTTTCTTTTTTTCTTGTAGATAGGATTTTTCATGAACAACTTGCCAAGTATTTTAATATTAATAACATGTAGTGGACTTTTTGCCATCTAGGGGAATGGAGGGGACTGGGGGTAAAATTTGTCATGGAAAGCTTTGTAAAGATCAATGCTGAGGAACTACCCATACATATGCTATACAAATACAAAGCTTTAATTAAAAAAAAAAAGTAGAGGAGATCTATGAAAATATTTCATTTCTTAAGAAAACAATAAAATCGGTAAGAACATAAAATAAACCAAAACCAAAATGAAATTATATTAAAAATTGCATTTTTTAAAGTAGGTAGTAAAAGGAAGAGCAATACAAAAAAGAATAAAGTATAATAAGTTGTAAGACTAAAATAGTTCTACCAGAAAAACTTATCTTTCTGAGGTACATATTGCCATACATATTACAAGGCAGTTATGGAATTTATTCAGAGAGATCAAAGATCCGATAGATTGTATTCTGTTATGAAAATCCGGTTAGATTATTAAAGTGATATCCTTACTACGTCTATCTGATAAGTTTGAGGGCATAGAATTGAAAATAGGAGATGGGATGAAATAGCCTACATTATACAACACCCACACAGACACACTTTTTTTTCCTCTAAGAAGGATAGTGGGAGAATAGAGGCTGAGAAAACTAGCACTCTGGTCTTATAATAGAAACAGAAACCTTTAAGGAGTCAAAATATATATATTTTAGTTTGATGTATAATACAAAATAGAATATATTGGTGGTTGTTTAAGGGAAAGCTCCTTAAACTGTGGGTCTCAATCTAATATGGGATTATGTAGCTAAATGTGGAGGTCACAGAAAATTTGATAACAGTAAAAGGTTTTTGAACATGGCAACCAAAAATTAATTTAAATAAAGTAAATAGGTTTGAGTCCAGGGTATTTCTTGCAGTCTATCCTGTATTGCTACTTGCAACTTCATTGCAACCTTGGTTCTGAACACACATGTGCACTTTATGCTACACATTGGAGGGGGTCACATAAAAATTTCTAGGGAGAGAAGGGGTCATGAGTGAAAAGACTTAAGAAGCCTTGGTTTAAGAGATAGTATGCTAATGACTATAATACTTACCAAAGAGTGAGTGGACATTAGTTCTCAAGTAAGCTCAAAGACGTAGAAAGGAGTATTAATTACTTATTGGCCACTTAAATCTAAATCAGAGAGTAAGTTGCTACTACTCTTTGGCAAGAGGGGGAGAGATGGGGCAGGAAGGGGATTAATAGGTGCTAGGTAGCTTAGTGGAGAGAATAATGGACCTTAAATCAAAAAGATCAGAATCCAGATATGACCCTAGAAACTTACTACCTATAAACTGGGTAAGTCACTTAATCTCTGTTTGCCCTAATCCACTGGAGAAGAGAATGGTAAACCAAAACCCAAATGGGTAGTGAAAAATCAAACACAACTAAAATACAACAAATTTAGTCCTAGGGAATTTTCCGAGGTCTCTAGAGATGAAGAAATTTGCTTAGTGTCCTTGAGGATTAAGAAGCAGAGAAAGACAAATGTTAAATATTATACAACAAATTTATCTTGTTTTCTCTTCAGAAAAAAAGCTTTGCTAGTTCAAAATTCTAAATCAAGTGCTACATCACTACAATCTACTTAATAGTTTGGGTATTCACTGCACCAAATGTTCCAGAATCTCAATGAAGTTTACTTTGATTTAAATGCTGTTCTCATGCCTATGTAACCCTCTTGTCTGCACTGAAACTTGGGGCTTCATGTCAAGATAGTAGATTCTGCCTGTCTTTTTTTGGTGCTGTATCTATATAATTTTAGAGTATGACGGTTATATCATTCCGAGAATGATATTCCTGACAATGAAAATGTCTCTGCTCCCTAGACTATCACTCAGTGGTCCCTAAAATATACATATGTTCCAGGAACCAGGTTGATTGCTTCCTGTAAACACAATTTAATACCCGAAAGAAATGTGCCTCAACAACAAAGGGATGTGTTTCTTCTTAAATCAAATGTGGCAAGTTGATCATAGATATATAACAACTGTAAATAAGGGAGCAGTTTGAATATTATCAATAATCAAGATCTTGGAACATATAACTAATAAGAATTAAGTACTCTTACTGCATTTGTACATATCTGTTAATTTTCATCTAAAAGTAAATATGCAATTTCTGAGTTAATCCTCACCATCTGGCCATATCCCTATCTAGGCCTTATGTCAGTTTATTCATCTACTTCCAGACAAGGTCAAAATTTAAATACAGTTTAATTAAATTAGTAAATACATACTAGAAGCAGAAACACTAATCACATGTAATATAGAATGTATATTTAATTAATTTCCAGATGCAGGCACTCACAAGGCAGAAATCTCTTTTAGGCTAGAGTCTTCTCCCCCACACCCCTTTCAGTCTCCTCTCTAAATTATATAAAAAATTATTCAGTTTCTTCTTAAAGACTCCCTATCTTCCTATGAAATACATCTAGTACAGTTAACTCATAGCTATATAATTAATCATTATAGATGGTTTAGAGATGCTAGGAGTTGTAGCTGCTCATGAAGCTATCTTTCATGGAGAAAAAGCAATTTTAGGTCATTCTTTCAGGGATCCCAGAGTTCTGCAAGTAGATCTGCTCATGCCCCATTTGTCCCTGAAAACTCAGCACTGAAATGGAGTCTTTGCTTAAATGTACCAGTAATAAATCCTTACATGATGTCACTTGCATAATCTGGCATAAACTATGGTGGATGAACAAAAGTACCTCAGTCACCTTCTTGTCTCTACACCTCCTATATTTCACCTTTAAACTCCACACACAAACTTAAATAGTACCTTTCTATAACTTGTTCCCTATCAGTCTAGATAGCCAAAAAGACAGGTGAAAAATGTCAGAGTATTAGAATAAAATCAATACTTATCTAGATATGTAATATATATGAATTTCTAACTTCCTAATTTCTGATGGGTAATTATTTGAGTAGACCAGTGAATATAATTCTAATATCAACATGGGATCTTAGACTCTTCCTGTAAGCATATTTTTAAAATGTTCCTTTCTGTAAACTCATAATATTTATGAACTATCCAATTAATTTGAATACTTAGTCTAGTCCAACACGACTCATACATTATTCCATTCAGTCACTATATATTGAATATACAGCATATGTTAGGTGTTAAAAAAAATACGAGATCCCCAGTTTCTAGAAACTTTCAATCTTCTCAAGATGTAAGCAAATGCATTTAGAGAGAGATAGAAAGGAAGAGAGACAGAGACAGAGGCAGAGATAGAGACAGAGACAGAGAGACAAATAGAAAGAGAGGGAAGGAGGGAAGAAGGAGGAAAGAAGAAAAGGGGTTTGGATGGGAATCCAAAAAGGAAAGTGTTTTTTTTTTTTTTTTTGCTGATATTAATCAAGAAATACCATACAGAGAAAGTTACATTAGAGCTATGTCTTGCAGGATAGTCAGTTTGAATTCTCAGCAATGACAATGCATTCAAATCAGAAGGGATATTGTGAACAAAAATTCAACAGTGGGAAAGTAAAGGGAATATTCAAGAGAAAATAATTTGTCTGCTTCAACTAGGGTATAGGGCAAATGAAAAGAAAGAATACAACAACATAGGTTTAAATCATATTGTGGAGGGTTTTAAATATAAACCAATTACTTTGGGACAGCTAGGTGATATAATGTACATAACACTGGGCTTCGAATCAGGAACACTAATCTTCCCAAATTCAAGTATGGTCTCAAACATGTACTAGACATGTGACCCTGAAAAAGACAATTAATTCTGTCTGCCTCAGTTTCCTCATCTGTAGGATAAGTGAAGAAGAAAATGGCAAACCACTCCAAGATCTTTGCCAAGAAACACCCAAATGAGATAACAAAGAATCAGACACAAACAAAACAACTGAACAACCACAAGAGATTACTTTGCATTTAATTTCTTAGACAATGGAGAACCAATGAAGATTTCTGAAGCAAACAAAACTATGATCAGATCTGCAAATTATAAATATTATTCTGGCAATAATGTATAGGATCAAATACCAGGCAGAGAAATCTGAACTTTGTTCAATTAAGCTGATCAATAGGACAAAATACAACCTTAAAGAGTCAGCTAATGGGTTCTCCCTTGCAAGATAAGATCATTCAAAATTCCTTGATAAAGCAACCAAAAGTGATGACTTTCCACCTTGTTTTCCACCATCCTGAAAAAGGCAAAATCTCTCCAATTATTAAAGACAAAGGTATAAAATGGGGAGAAACACATTTATCAAAGCTTTTTGACATAGTCATGGGAATGATATAATGGAAAGAGCTCTAGAAAGAGCTTTGAAATCAAAGGATCTGCATTTATTCTCTGACTTATCATTTTCTGCCACATACTATCTATGTGTTAACTTGCTTGGTTTTAACTTCTCTCATCTATAAATGTAGAGGTTGGATTAGGATGGTTTCACAGGTCCCTTCAAACTCTCAACCTATGGTCCCATGCATAATGAAGAGTCAGATGGAAAAGGGAGTAAGTGGAGATAATGAGGACAAAATACAACCTTAAAGAGTCACCTCATGGGTTCTCACATGCAAGATAAGATCATTCAAAATTTTTTGATAAAGCAACCAAAAGAGTTGACTTTCCACCTTGCTTTCCACCATCCTAAAAAAGGCAAATTCTCTCTGATTATTAAAGACAAATGAGGTATAAAATGGGGAGAAACACATTTATCAAAGCTTTTTGTCACTGTCATGGAAATGCTATAATGGAAAAAGCTCTAGAAAGAGCTTTGGAGCCAAAGTATCTGCATTCATTTTTTGATGTATCCTTTTCTGATACATTTGACATGTGTCAACTTACCTGGTCTTAACTTCTCTCACCTATAAATGTGGAGGTTGGATTAGAATGGTTTTAGAGGTCCCTTCAAACTCTAAATCTATGGTCCCATGTACAATAAAGATGGAAAAGGGATTAAACATAGATGGTGAAGTTCTCACCTTTTTCTTTGATTTGCAATGATATGCAGATTTTATTACAATGGTCCCAGTTGTCAAAAGGATATTAAATTAATGATGTTTTTAGATAGATAGTTAGGATATTGTAAAGATATGATGGCATAATGATATAAAGAAAGATACAGATAAAATGATGTAGATTAGATATATAGATATAGAAAAATAAAAGAAAAATTAAAAGAATGTAAAATGTCTATTGATCAGACTATAACATGTAGACCATATACTTTGGAAAGACACAGGAGATGGAAAATAAGTTAGCTTTTGTTTGTTCTTATTTTTGAAGAGGACCATAGGGAGATGTCTTGGCTTATGAGTAAGTTGGATTTAAGTGTGTCAGAGTTGCACAAAGTCATCGGCTTCACTCTTTCTTTTAGAGTCATTGGAATCCAGTGGCAAGGCAAAAGTCAGGACAACTGTCATTGGCCCAATATTCCGTAATGGCCTCAGTGTCTTTGATGTCTGACCAAGCTCTAAACATTCCACAATTTTCCTGCCTCAACTATCTTCATGGTCTTTGGAACAAATTGTTCTCATCTTCCCATTCTACTAAGGGAAGGCTTCACATTCTTGGGATAGATATCTCCCTAACTCACTGACGAGTTTGAGACTTCAACTTACCCTCAACTTGATTTAGCCCATTTGCTGAGATGGTTTTACTAGAATATAGCTGCTGTACATATTTGAGCTGCTTGGAGCCACAGGTGACACCAAAGGTGATGCAAAGGGTTTGGAAAGACCTCACACCAGAGATACTAATCCTCCCTGAATACCCCATGCACCCCAAGTCAGCGTAGAAGTAAACAGGAAGAAGAGAGAAGACTGGACTATATTTGAGAAGTTGTACAGTGTTTTCAATAATGCAAAATGCTTTCCAACATAAGGATAAATAAATTTTTTCTATACAACATTCTCCTCATACAGCTGCAAATTGTGGAACATCCTAATCTCTGCAGAATGATGATTGCAGGTGACATGAAATGATATTATAATGTATGTCTGATAATGGTATGTATAAAAGGAATTATATTGAGGAAAAAAATTTGTTGCTGATTTTGTTTGTTTGTTTTAGGGTTTTGTTTTATTCTTGGTCTCCTCATTTTACCCAAGTTAGAAATGCAAAGGTTTTTCATGGTCTGAACTAGTGATACATAGAAAAACTCTCTTCTGCTTCATTTCTAATGTATGCTGAGTCACTCTACTTTAAGAAACAGGGTGGTTTCCCATTCCCAAGTACTCATTATATTAATACTTAACCCAATTTACATAGACCACTACAAATCAGAACTTCCAAAATCAAGAGATCTACTAGGTTCAGTCTAACTGGTAGCTGGGATTATAGAATTGTGACATAGTCTATCAACAATATGCATTATAAGAAATGCATGATAACAAAAAGATTTTGGCCATTCATATAATGAAAACTGAATAATGAAAATTCTGCACTGGTGTCTATGAAATGTATCAACCAAGAAATAAACATATCAATGAATAAACAAATAAATGCCTGATTGAATTTTTTCTTCAAATAGGTGCATGGATAAAAAAAAATGAATAGAATAAAATAATATCCCTAAAGTAAGGTCTCCTAGTGCATTAGTTACATTTTGCCTAGAAGATCTATAAAAGAACAAAGTCAAGAGTCAGCCAGAATGAATGTCTAATTGATTTAGGGAGTGAGTGAATGAATGAAAACTCACTTCAACCAACTATATCAAACTTTGCCAATACCCGGCTTCCCAAAGCTCTTGCCATATCCCTGGGCTCTGCCCTCCTTTTACCTAAATAGGAACAATGGTGGTCTAGACCAGGACCTTCTGAGAATGTATTCTTTTTCTACCTACTTAAATGGGAGTTAATTCACTCAGCTTCAGAACCCTATTCTTAAAATGACCTATACTGCTTAGTGAGTAAATAAGGGAAAACACGCTATATTTAGCCAGTTCTAGACCACATCAGAGGGTCTACTTGGACATATTATTCTGCTACCATAATCATATATATTGTACTCATCTTCCCCACTCTTTACCCTACACCTTTTACTTTTGGAGAAATAATCAAGAAATAAGACCATTAGTAATGGAAAGGTTCAGAAATCGACTGCCCTATGCCTCTGCTCACTGTCCCTGTTGCTTGTTCTTTGGTCTTCCTCAAGTTACTTTATAATTATTTGTGTATGTTTGGAATGTATCCAACTTCTCACATTAGAATGTAAGCTTCTCAAAAACAGGAACTATTCTGTTTTTATATCTGCATCCCTAGCATTGGAAAGGAGATCCAAAATTGCCCTCCTTGTTTACTACTTCCATATGTACTGTGCTGTTCATTTGTCATACTCCTGTCCAATTCTTCAACACCCTATTTGGAATTTTCTTGGTAAATATATTGGAATGGTTTGCAACTTCCTTCTTTATTCATTTTTCATATGGCGCACTGAAATAAACAGGGCTAATTGAATTGCCCAAAGTGACACAGAAAGTCAGTGTCTGACACCAGATTTGAACTCAAGAACACAAGTCTTCATGACTCCAAGCCTGACCCTCTGTTCCCTGGACCTACCAATTTCCCATTACAATATAAGCTATTTGGAATAAAAAAAATCTCATTTTTATGTTTGCAACCTTACCACCCAGAAAAATGCCTGAAATATAGAAGACATTTAATAAATACTTGCTAATTGATAGAAAATCTGAATGAATTGTGATCAATCAACATATATTAAACACCTACTATTTGATACAAGTACAATAAATAAAATAATCCCTACTTTCAAGAAAATGATATTCTTTTGTGGAAGACAAATAGGATATGTAGATTACATAAAGAAAATATAAAGAACAGAAAAATGAGTAAATACAGTCACTTACTAAATATAATGTAATTTCAGACAGAAGATACTATCACTTGTGAGTAATTGGAAAAGGTATCATTTTAAAAATGATACTTCCGCTGTGTATTAAAAAAAGAGAAGAATTCTATGATGCAATGAAGTAAGAAGATAATAATCTAGATATAGGGGATAGCCAATTCAAAGGCATGGAGATATGAAATAGGAGTTGTTCCTCAAATGTGAGGGAAAGAGAGATGATATGTTTGACTGAATAATAGAGTACAGAAAGAGAGAAATGCATGATGAGGCTAGAAAAATAGGCTTAGATAAAGAATATTTAAAAAATTAAACAAATGAACTTATAGTTGATTTTGGAGGCAACAGGGAGATACTAGCATGGTTTGAGTAGGGAAATGATGTGTTCAAACCTGCATTTTAGAAAACTTACCTTGGCAGATTTGTTTGGGATAGAATGGAGTTGATGAGAGACTTGCATCAGGAAGCCCAAAAGGAAACTGCTATGATATTCATTGTTGAGGGAAATTCACAAAGATGAGATTTAGACTCATTAAAATATGCAGTGGTTAAGTCTGGGAGCCAAAATATACTATCATATATTATATGCTTTCAAAAAGCTTACATTCTATGGGAGGGTATAAGAAGCATGAAACATATACGTAGATAAGTATAAAGTAATTTGAGGAAGAAGAAAGTAAAAACAATTGGAGGAATCAGGGAAGGCTTCACAGCCTAACACTTTTTTTTTTTAAAGAAAAGATCAAAGATAAGGATTCTGAAAGATAGAAATGAGAAAAAAAAATAGTTCCAAGCATATGAGACAACTTTTTCAAGTAGACAGAGGCAGGTAATTACATGTGCAGTTTGGGAAATATCTAGCTATCCACTTTGAAATCAGACTAGAATGAAATGCTAGAATAAGATAGTATAGATCTTTAATATTAGACTAAGGAATTTGGAAGCAAGAGAAAATTACTGAAGATTTTTGAGCACAAAGATGACATGATTATTCCTGGGCCTTAGGAAAAAAATTTTTTTTAACTTTATAGAAAGGAGATTGGAGAGGGAAAAAAAACTAGAGGCAAGGAAACTAACTGGATTTTTAATAGTCCAAGAGTGTCCAAACTATGTCACTGGCCATAGAGAAAGTGGAAGAATAGAGAAAAACATACATTTCATAAAGATAGAATTGGAAAAATTTTATTAACTCTGTAGAGGATAGGTTGGATCACATTGCAAAAGGCTTTAAATACTAAATGGAGAATTTTATATTTACTTCTGGGAAATAGGGAGCCCCTAGAGTTTATTGAGAAGAGAAATGAGATGATCAAACCTCTTTTTTAAGAAAATCATTTTGACAACTGAGTATGGGATGTCTTACAGAGGGTGAAAACTTGAGTCACTCTAATAATAGTCCAGGTTCCAGAAGCTAAAAGACTAAACTAGATTGGTGGCTGTATAAGCAGAAACAAAGGGATGACTATAATGTTTTGGATATAGAGACAATGACACTTGGAAATTCATTGGATAGGGATGAGTGAGATTCTGGATTTGACTATGACATCAAGATTGTGAAACACTTTTACAAATGAACTTTTGGCAAGCTATCCATTTATGAGTTGTATATTCTCTCTGTAAGGGCGGAAACAGATTGAGTCCCCCTTCACTTTACCCTGATATTTTTGTGAAGTGAGAATACATCTCAAATAAATAAAATATTTCTAGGTTTGAACAACAACTGAACATCTCTATTATTTCAACTAGGTACAATAGGAATTGCACCAGGAATTCAACTAGATACAATAGAAAATGCACCAGGGCATTTGAGGATTTTGTTGAACCTTATATGGACTCAGGCATTTGAACATATCTACATTATGAAGAAGCATTAAGGAGAGTCATTATCCCTTGGGGAGAGAGAGTTTTGGGATAGGCACTAAGAAATGTGGCTACCTTCCTTGGATTTTTATTTTTTTAGTCTGTGTCCTAGAAGTGTTTCCAGTACATTATCTACTGAAAGAAACATCTACAGTGAAAGCCAAGATTCCTTGAGGAAAGGCTGATTTGAGGCTCTGAAATCTATATCTAAGAACATATTGAAGGCTCAAGAAGAAGAACTTCAAAGAACCTCTTGCTTGTTTTCTAAACTTGAGTTCACTTTCCTCTAGAAGCTTTATGTATTTGTCTGAGAGTGTGTCATAAACTTTTGGGATGATATTTCATACTGACTATACCACCATAATAAGTATTTGTTTATAAAATCTAAGAAAATCTGTAATCAACTAATAATAGCCTTGAAATGGAGCCATCTTTTTCTCAGAGACTGGAACAAAAAGTAGACATAACTGAAGTTGAAGGGGATTGTTGAAGTATGGAGTAAAGGAATTGAGAGACTTCATGATATATGAACTCTACTTTCTCAGTAAAGTAGGAGGCTGAAAAATAGTTAATTAAAGACAGTCATAGCACTGGACACTGAAGAAGTGAGGAGAAGATTTGGAATTGCTGCTTTTGGAGCTTATTAGAAACTTAGAGATGGATAACATGATTATTCTATTGCAGTAAAGAATTAATTGAAATTGGATCACATCAGTCTGTGAAGTATCCAGCTGGCCTGGTTTCATGAATTTTTCTGGAAGAAACTGGCAACTTGAGGGTAACAATGAGATAAAGAAGTAGTGAGTATAATCTGTATCAGAGGATCTGTAGAATTTGAATGCCATCATTAGCCAAGGAATTAAAATATAAAACAAAGTGAACTGGTCAAATATAGGTATTTGAAAGCAGAACAGATTATATAAAAGATCAAAGATATTTTAAAGTTCATTATCATGAGTATGTCACAGCTTTAGGGGATGGCAAATTCAAAGTTTTGAACTCTATATAGATGGATAAAATGAAGTGCCAATAGGAATTGTATGCCTTAAAAGTTGAAGTTGATGAACTTGGAAAGCAGATTATGTGAAGGGTCATCAGAATGAATATGGAAGATACCAAGGAATGAGTTTGGTAGAGGAAAGGATTTTGAGATATGTACTGAAATATTTGAGAAAGGAAACAAAATGACACAGAATTCAGTGAACGATTACAATAATAAAACTGAAGTCGCATAAAAAGAAAGGCTAATCCCGCAAAGATATTGCTCTAGCACAAAATATTTTAGAATGGAAAGACCTCTGAGGCCATCTAGCTCAACCTTCTTATTATAAACTTTCTAAAGGGAACTGAGCTTCAAGAAGGTTAACTGTTAATCAATAGTTGTGTAAATAAAAAGTAGCAGAAGTAAGAATTAAAGCCCCATCATACTGAGGAACCATTAAAGCAGTATTTTATATTTGATTCTGCAAGTCATAGATATCCACTGGGTTTTATTGATCAGGGGGATTACATGGTTAGTCTTATGCTTTAGGAAGATTAATCTGACTGCTGAAGAGAGGATAGACTGGAATCAAGAGAAAGTATGGCAAACAGACAAGACCAATAAGCAAGCTATTGCAATAAGCCCAGGGTGAGATGATGGGGGCCTCCAATAAAGGGGTGTCAGTGTCACAGAAGACAAAGAGGTATAGATGAGAGATGTTACTAAGGTAGAGACAATTATACATGGCAATTGATTGAATATAGAAGGTAAGAGAAAAGTATCAAGATTTAAGTAAACTAGACAGCAAAACTGGAAGACTGGAATAAGAAGAAGATTGAAAATTAATAAGAAATTGGGATAAGAGTTACCAATCTTCTGGAGAATTATGTTATAATTTTGTTGTACATTTGGAGGGAACAGCAAGTAGTTCATGGTAAATTTGCAGTTTCATGTGTAATCATCATTTTTTTATTGTACTGTGCTATGAAAGTGTTTTCCTCCATGAATAGAAAATAAAAAAACTTTTTTTTAAAAAACAAAAATAAGCACATACACACATGCATGCATACATACATACACACAAAAACATAATTCACTTTAACTAGCTTGTATGTAGAAATAATTACATGCAGATATGAGCAGATTGCTAGATAACTAAGTGAAATGATACAAATAATCTTAAATACCGGTAACAGTTCCATCAATGAATGAAACAATATAAATAACTTGGCTTTAGACTTCAGGCTAGTAAAGGTCAGAGGGAGGATTTGAATTCAGGTATGTCTGCCTAAGAAGTTAAAACACTAATCACTGTATTAGCTGCCTCTCTCCTAAGAAACCATTACATGTAAAAAGACCCTGTTATTCAATTCAGTTCAATAGCATTTATTAAGTGCTTGCCATGAGCCAGGAACTGTGTTAAGTACCATAATAAGTTAATTTTTTTCATTCTTTTTTCTGTATCAGTAATAGATGTTCAAATAATTGATGAAATTATGGTAGAGACAGGATATATGGCCCAAATGTGGGAAATTTGAAAACCCAAAAACCAAAATGAAAGCATAGCCTCTCTTTCGTTGCTTTTTTAAAATGTCTTCTACTTATCCCTTTCTACCAAAGGAAAATATAGAATTATCAATTTTTAAAAGAGTATAATTTTTCATGATAAACATTTCCACAGTCAACTGATGATACACGTTAGGCCAAGATATAGAGATGAAATTATTTTCTGTATGACTTACTATACTGGCACAGGGCAAAAGTTTAATTGCACATTTTCTACATGTGAAGGTCAATATTTCTTCAATACATAAACTTAAGCCTGGACATCCAAAGATTATTTATAGCCAATGAAAGTGCATATCATTGGAGAACCAACAGATCTTTGTACAGTTAAATAAGACATTCTCCTAAATAAAAACAAGGATAAAATCAAATCAACCAGATCTTTTACATAAGAATAATTTTGAAAGATATTAGGTTTTTTTAATGAATTTTGACATTCTTTTCTGAATCACACAAGTATAATTTTCTTTTTAGATATGCATTTTACCAATATAGTGCACACTTGCAATATAAATTCTGGAAGCACAAAGTAAAATTTATATGATATAAAAAAAGTATCTCATGACTGCGATCTTAAGTTTTAGGGGGTGTTGGATATTTTTTTCCACATCTGAAAAACAAGACTATGCTAATAAAACTTTCATATTATATCTGAAAGAATTAGGTCTATTGAATTAGAGAACTAAGCAATATAACAGGGTCTTTATTCATAAAATTTACATAAAAAATAGCCATTTTTAAATTTTTTTCTTTAGCTTACATTGTAATTCATTTTTATTAATCCTACTTGCATAAAGGCCAAATAATTATGTAAATTGTTTCAAACTTGCTAATATGATCATTTGATGCCAGATTAAATATTTTTTTTTCCTTTTTGATATTCAGGACATTCTGAATAATATGACCACTGTATAAAGCAGGAGTTATAAAAATAAAATTTTCATTATTATTCACAAGGCCAGCTGAAAGAACTGAATGTACATAATGGAATGTCTTGATATTATGATAAAATGTGTGTACACATTAATGAATTTTTTTGCATTCAAAGAAAATAATTTGCTTTTTTCCATATTACTCATATTTCTTCAAGCAATATTTTACTGGATTTCATACATAATGTACCTTGGAAATATAAGGTAATGAGAAAGTTTCCATTTATTATGCTGTTTTATTTCAATTTAATTAATAATGAAGAAATATGTCAGACACAAACTATCATGAATTTGAAGGAAATCAGGCTGTGGGTAGGTTTGAATTTTGTCAAAAATAAAATAAAAAAGCACAACTCCAAGCAATTGCACTGTATTTCTTCAGGCTACTGTATTACAGGGTTGCTATGGCAGCAGTCAGAACTTCAGGGAAAAAGAGACAGGTGCATAAAGCAGGGGGTTGTTTTCTTCCTGGCAAAGCCAGAAGGTCTCAGGCAAGAGGTATTAAAAGAAAACCTATTCTTTGACCTCATCTGTTTACTTGCAGGGAGGAGCAATTCCTTTGGCATATTCTTTGTCTATAGTTAGACAAGCAAATCTTTCATATTTGATAGTGGAAAGTGCCTGCTAATAAGGGGAAGTATCTAACAAAAATAGAAAGTTTGCTTTTCACAGTTTCTTTGGTGCACTTCCAAAATTGTGGGTTCCTTTCCTAGTTTGCAACAACCATTGGGAAGAAAAAGAAGAATCCTTCAGATGTTAGGGATATTCTAATCTCATTGTGGAAACTAGGTGACAAATTAAATCTCCCCACTACCCTGAATACTTTATGGTACTCCCATTATTATTTTCAAGTATGGAAACCCTGAAATGGCCATATGTGCTTTAGTAGCTTCTGAAGTCACAAAACTGACATAGGTTTGGTCCAGATCACAGCTTTCAAAGAAGGCCAGATGGCTGATAATTTTTGTGAATAAGCTGAAAATCCATTATCTTTTACAAATGACTGGTAAATGGAAAGAATGCTTATCTTTGCTTGAATGCATGCATGAAAATGACCAACAAAGCTGTGAGACAATCAAATATTGGTAGTCATGGCCAAGACCCTCATAATGGGAAAGGAGAAGTGTTTAGTTAAAATAGCATTATGTTAGATCACAAAAGATCTAAATAACAGTCTAATGCCTGTCAATAACTTGGTACATACTTGTGACTTTCTGAGTCACAGAATATTTAAGGTTTAAAACATATAGATATAGATATCCTTACCAAAGCCTTAGGTTGATGTTTCATCATGGCATGAATATGAACATGATTTCTTTAAATCTTAAAGCTATGATTAATCTCATGCTCTACCAGATTCTATTGTGTTGAGAAAAGCTTAGACATGGCTCCAGTAACATATTCTATTTGTATTGGAGGACCAACTTAGCTAGGCACAGAGGAGTTCATTACCAGGTTTTACCGCTAGATATTGATATTTGGGGCCATAAAAACCATTGACAAACAAATGTCAGTCCTACACGGCTCCCTTCTACTTCTATAGCGTTTATATTAGACTAGGAAAGAAGGAGGTAGACATCACTAAGAATCATTTTTAGATTGGCTCCAAACACAAATATTAGGCCACTAGATTCTTTTTTGTTGTTTGTTTTTGGGGTTTTTTTACACACAAATAAATACATAAATTTATTTTGACAATTGATATTTTGATATAATTTTTAAAAACATATTATACTAAAAGGAGTCAAATCCATGGATAGTGATTTAATTCAGTGACTAACAAGTCTAAGAAGCATCTCCATCAATGTAACGTTACGAACACTAGGTTTCAGATCTGAGAATTTTTTTTTAATTTATACTATGACCCTAATAATCATCAGAAGTAAAAAGAAAACAAAGGAACACATTTAGTGACATATCCCACTTGGCTTAGATAAAGGGTAAGTCATTTCTTATCTGTGTATTTCTCATCTCTGAGATTCTTTTATTTCTTAATGAACCACATTTATGTAGGCTGATGATCATTAGCTAAGACCTAGCTTGGTTGAGGTAAAAATCTTGTTTTTTAAATAAAGCTTTTTATTTTCAAAACACATGTACGTATAATTTGACATTAACCCTTGAATAGCCTTATGTTTCAGATTTTCTGCTTATTTTCCCCACTCCCTCCCCTAGATGTCAAGTAATTTAATATATGTTAAACTTGTTAAAATATATGCTAAATCCAATATGTATAAAAATATTTACACAATCCTCTGGCTGCACAAGAAAAATTAGAGACCACAAGATTCTACAAGTATAACCAAACAAATAAACATTTATTAAGTGTGTCAAGGACACAATGCTAAATATTAGTATATACTGCAAGTACTGTACATTGTTATATTGCTTCATAGACTGTATATATGTATACAAACATACATACTTATTTGTGTATATATGTGTGTATGAGTGTATATATGTATAATTACATGTTTATGTGGATAAATATATAAAAAGAAAGGCAATCTATCTTGGATGGATTAATATTTTAATGGGAGAAGACAATACAGAAAAGGAAGCTAAAAAGTTGGACCAGGGGCATGATTACAAAGTTTAGAGAGATAGAAGCAGAATCATAATCTCCAGAATATGTGGGATTCTAAAGAAAAGTGAACTCTTCAAATAATGAGGGAGATGTTTTGAGAAGGACATTTATAAGCTTGAGAGTATTCAGAGCATGTTGATCACAATGGTTAAGGCCCTTGAGATGATATATGAGGATCTTTTGAACAAATTATGCATGTTTAAACTAATTAAACCTAATTTTAATAAACTTTCTAATTAAGTAAAGGCTTTGGAAGGAGGAAGAGAGATGGTAACTATGAAGGTTTTTGAAGGGCTATAGAAAGTGGATTAATTTTTTTTTATTTCCAAATCCAGAGCAAAGGGTTTAAATTAAAAAGTGCAAATTTAGGATTAATGTCAAGGGCAAACAAACAAACAAACAATTTCCTAACAATTTGGTCTGTCCAGAAGTGGAATGATTTATTTTAAGAGTTGCTAGAGAGAAATCTTCAAGAAAAGGCTTCATCTCTTGATTCACTCCATGTTTGGATCAAACTAAACAGAGAAGTCCTATCCCCAGTTCTAAAATTCTGTGACTCTGAGCTAATCTCTACAAAATTAGAAACAAGGGTAAGGCCTCTATAATGTTGGACATTTGTTTTATAGAGGAATTTTTTAAACAAGTGAACAAGATTTATATAGGATGAGAAAAGGATTATACTTAAAGACTAAATTCATTTTATACTAATAGACTAGGCATTCTGAGAGACTATTATTACTGGCATTAGAAAGGAAATCAAGGACTTCTTTAATCTCTTCACTTTTAAAAAGTAAAGGATAACACCAGATGACTTCTAAATTCCTGCAAATTCTAAAATTTCATGTTCTTAAGGGACTGATGTTGTTTTTGTTTGTCTCTTGTTCTCAAAGAGAACCATGACATCAGAGAGATAATACCATCACATGAAAGTAAAGTGGATTTAAATGAGGAAGTGCAAGTTCACCTGCCTCAGTTTCCCCTCCAGAGCTATATGGGTCCAGTGGCCAGATACAGATCAGAACAACTAACCATGACCCTGAATACAATGGGAGACCTTGGCCTTTTTAAAACTAAGGTCTTTAATAGATCTCAATGTGACTGAGGCCATATACAATCCATGATTAAGACTAGGTAGCAATTAAGGCAAAGAATTATCTCTTTCATCTAGTCCAAAAAAATAAAAAAAGTCTGAGTGGTTTTGGTTTATGACATAGTCCTTAAGAAAAAAATCTAGCCAGTAAATCCCAAGATATCCACAGACTTTTTTTTTCCTTTGGATTAGGGACAAGTAGAAAAGCTAACAGAGATTCTTTACTGTATCATATGAATTCAACTGGGCATATTCAGAGCTTTCCAGAGCACAGCAGCTCCTGAGAGTTCCCAGAGAGGGAATGAAAACCTATCTGGAGTGACATCAAAGAACATGGGACTGCTCCAGGGCTGGCTGAGTTGTAAGGCTGTGGCTGAAATCTGGCTGGCCAGGCCTACTGGGACCAACAGGAAACAGGGTCTTGGGCCCAAGGTTTGAAGGCCTACAGTTCATCAAGACCACCTCACCCCTTTTTCAGGGGAAGAGCCCAAGCCAATAGAGTCCTGGGGAATTGACCTGTTGGCACTACAGTTTACTCATCTGTAAAATGAGTGGTTTGGGAGAAGCAATGTGTGACACTGAAGGGAGTACAGTTTCTAGGGAAAATATAGCAGTAATCCTGAGGTCCCCTGACCTTTGGTATTGTTTTATCATTTTGTCTGTCAATGATGCTAAAGTCTCCTGGCTTTAGAATATTCTAGTAGAGTCCTAGAAACTTTCCTGACTGCCAGATTACAATCTTTTGGTCAGTGATAAAAGGGTTTCTGAGGCAAATGGTCCAGACTCAGTTCTACCTCTGGGCCTTAAAATTAGTATATCAGTAACATGAAGAATCAGATCTCTCTGTCTTTTCCTATAAATTTGCCTTCTTGCTCCTGGTCCTTTGCTAAAATCCTTTTGGAACTTAGCCCACTTCAATTGATATTACAACCACAATAAATTTTGTCACTTAACTTGGAGATGGGTTCAAGTCTGCAAATTTTTTGAGACACCTTTCAACCCCAAACTTTTTGGGGTCTCCTTTGGAATCTTAATAACATTAGATGGCTTTCAAGAGCCCCCCACTTCTGTCCCAGATTCCTCTCTGATTTTGCTGACTTGACTCCATGTTTCCATCTCACCTCAAGCTGCCCAGGAAGAGATGAAATCAAATGAACTTTCCAGGCTGCAGGGAGATGGAGCAGGGAAAAGAAATGGGAATTTTCTATGGACAAAACCCTAAGAATCCTCTGATCACCTCTAGATGACCCCACAGCTGCCCAGGGTTCAGATGTTGCCAGCTGATGCTTTGATGATTTCACTAAGATCAGTGTACCTGGAGTCTGGAGAAATGTGAACACAAGAGTTAGAAATGACCAGGACTTCAGAGACTGACCAAACTCCCCCCTCTACCAGAACAGAGCTGCACTTGGAATAGTTGATGTTTAGACATTAACATATAACCAGTGTTTCTGCAGCACTTGATTTTCCCAGAAAGATCCCTATGAGGTAACCATTGCAGATCTAAACAGACTCAGAGAAGTCTGTAATTGTAGAAGTCAGGACCAGATCGATCGCAGACCCTTAATATTTATAGATTGTTTCAGGCCTCTGGTTGACCCCTAAACAAGCTTCATAGTATTTATGCCTGAGGTGAGGAAGAAGAGTATAAATGACCCTGATCTGCTGATCAAGATAAATCACAGTATTCTAGGCCTGAGGGGCCAAATTTACCTAAACCAGATTAAAATAAAATTTGGAAAATATTTAACACAATAAATAAAAATGCAACATTAAAAAAAATAGGCATTTTCTGTGTATAATTCCAATCCTTTTTGGATACCAAGAAAAGACAGGGATAAAAGAAATGCATATTCTGGTCCTGAAAAGATAATTGGACACAAAGAGGGGCAACAAGGAAATTTTGTGACAGTGGGAAAAGTCACTATGCATTGAGTTTGTTCTGTAACTCTTGTCTTTTTTGGGAAAAGAGGGGTTGATTTAATGCCTGAGATACAGCAGATGTTCTCTCTTTATCCTAATTTTCATTTCTTTCCTTGTTTTTTTTTTGTTATTCTTTTTACACACACACACACACACTCATACAAACACACACACACACACACACATACACACACCCTCTCTTTTGGATTTTTAAATTACTCATAAATTTTGCAGAAAGGATATTTCCACCAAAAAACAAACAATAACAACAACAACAACAACAAAAAACTTATCTAAACACATTGGGGAGTAATTCAAAACCGTCCAGGAAATAATTCTGGTAAATTTGACCATATAAGCATCTAGTAATGAAATTCTAGAATACTTAAGTGAATTCATAATTTCTTTAATAAAGATTTTCTTTCAATAGTTCACATCATTTCCAACCAGATAAAAAGTCTTCTTGATTCTACAAATAACTAATATTTAGGAAGTACTTACAATGTGCCAGGCACTAAACTTAATGATTTATATTTATTATCATATTTGATTCTCAAAACAACCCTGCATAGTAAGTACTATTATTATACCCAAATTAAAAATGAAGAAACTGAGGTAAAATAAAGTTGTGACTTACCAAGGTCACACAATAAGGTTTTTTTTATTTCTTTGTTTTTTGTTTTTTGTTTTTTACTTTTTTTGCTGAGGCAATTGGGGTTAAGTGACTTGCCCAGGGTCACACAGTTAAGACATGTTAAGTGTCTGAGGCCAGATTTGAACTTGGGTCTTCTTGACTTCAGGACTGGTACTCTATCCATTACACTACCTAGCTGCCCCCACACAGTAAGGTTTTAAGTTTTTGATCTCAAGTCTTCCAGCTCCATTCAGGTCTAGTGCTCTATCCACTTATATCTATCCCTTTCTTTTCACACACAAAACCACCATCCAGATTAGCACCATATCATTACTTACTTTACTATAGCATCCTAATTGTGAAGCCTCTTTTCTATTTCATCCTTTACACAGGAGCTAAATAAATATTCCTAAAGCACAGATCTGGTCATGTTATGACACCCATTAAGTAACTTTGTCTTGTCCTTAGGATAAAATACAAATTTCTCCATCAGACTTTAAAAGTCTTTCACAGTCTAGGTACAGTACATCTTCCCGAATACAATACATCTTATTCTCCTTCTTGAACTTTGTGTTCAAACTAAGAATTGTCTTTTTTTGCTAGTTATGACACATGTTCATCTCCTAAAGCCCAAGATAATGCCAGCTTTTTGTTCTTTTCTTGATATTAATAATTAGAAAAAGTTGCCTCTATTGTTTCACCTTTTGTATGATCTTAAAATATCCCTGGAAGATACTTTTATTAGAGTGCATACTTTAAGGGTGAATTATCCCTTACTAATCCAAATGCTTTTTTAGAATCAACAATGAGGAAATTTTATTTTTTGTATCTTTTGGTCAGTTGTATTACTGTACAAATGCAATCTGCTATATAATATAATGAATAAAACCTTGCTTCATTAAAGATAGTTTTGATATGTCTTAAGAAATGAATCAGAAAGCACTGGACATGAGTATGCAATCCTTTTTTTTTTTTTTTTTAATCTTGGATTTTTTTTTTATTTTTTTTCCTTTTTTTTTCTTTTTAATTTTATTTTATTTGCATAACATATGTGTGGGTAATTCTTCAACAATAACACTTACATAGCTTTCCGTTAGAAATTTTTCCCCCCAACTTCCCCACCCCTCCCCTAGATGGCAGGATATCCACTACATGTTAATTATGTTAAAATATTGGCAAATCGAATATATGTATACATATTTCCAAACTTATCATTGTTGTGCAAGAAAAATCTTATCTACACAAATGATATATCAGATAAAGGAAACACAATGTAAGCAAACATCAATCAAGGACTATGAGAATGTTATGTTGTGGTCCACATTTCGCATCCCTCTCTCTGGGTGTATATGGCTTTCTTCAGTGAACAATTGGAGGTGGATTGAAACATATCATTGTTGAAGAGAGCCATGTCCATCAGAATTAATCATCATATAGTACTGTTGTTGCCGTGTATAATGATCTCCTGGTTCTGCTCATTTCACTCAGCATCAGTTCACGTAAGTCTCTCCAGGTCTCTCTGAAATCATCTTGCTGGTCATTTCTTACAGAACAATAATATTCCATAATATTCATATACCATAATTTATTCAGCCATTCTCCAATTGAAGGGCATCTATTCAATTTCCAGTTTCTAGCCACTACAAAAAGGGCTGCCACAAACATTCTTGCACATGTGGGGCCTTTTCCTTTCTTTATCATTTCTTTGGGATATAAGCCCAATAGAAATGCTGCTGGGTCAAAGGGTATGCACAGTTTGATAACTTTTTGAGCATAGCTCCAAATTGTTCTCCAGAATGGCTGTATCCGTTCACAGCTCCACCAACAATGCATCAGTGTCCCAGCCCTCCCACAACCCCTCCAACATTCATCATTAACTTTTCCTGTCATTTTAGCCAATCTGACAGGTGTGAAGTGGTACCTCAGGGTTGTCTTGATTTGCATTTCTCTGATCAACAGTGATTTGGAGCACCTTTTCATATGACTATAAATAGTTTTAATTTCATCCTCTGAAAATTGTCTGTTCATATCCTTTGACCATTTATTGATTGGAGAATGGCTTGAATTTTTATAAATATGAGACAATTCTCTATATATTTTAGAGATGAGACCTTTATCAGAACCCTTGAATGTAAAGATGATTTCCCAGTTTATTACTTCCCTCCTAATCTTGTCTGCATTGATTTTGTTTGTACAAAGACTTTTTAACTTGATATAGTCAAAGTTATCTATCTGGTTTTCAATTAAGCGTTCCAGTTCTTCTTTGGACATAAATTTATTCCATCTCCAAAGGTCTGAGAGGTAAACTATATTACATTCCTCTAATTTACTTATAGTATCACTCTTTATATCCAGATCATGAACCCATTTAGATCTTATCTTGGTATGTGGTGTTAGATGTGGGTCAAGCCCTAATTTCTTCCACACTAGTTTCCAGTTTTCCCAGCAGTTTTTGTCAAATAGTGAATACTTATCCCAAAAGCTGGGGTCTTTGGGTTTATCAAAAACCAAATTGCTATAGTTATTGCCTAGTTTGTCTTGTGATTCTATCCTATTCCACTGATCGACTATTCTATTTCTTAGCCAGTACCATATGGTTTTGATGACTGCTGCTTTATAATATAGTTTTAGATCTGGTACAGCAAGTCCTCCATCATCAGCCTTTTTTTTTCATTAATCCCCTTGAAATTCTTGACCTTTTGTTTTTCCAAATGAACTTTGCTACTATTTTTTCTAGATCTGTAAGATAATTTCTTGGGAGTTTGATTGGTATGGCACTAAATAAGTAAATTAGTTTGGGTAGTATTGTCATTTTTATTATATTTGCTCGGCCTACCCATGAGCATTTTAAGTTTTTCCAATTGACTAGGTCTGATTTGATTTGTGTGGAAAGTGTTTTGTAGTTTAGTTCATATAGGTCCTGACTATCTCTTGGCAGATAAATTCCCAAATATTTTATACTATCAACAGTTATTTTGAATGGAATTTCTTTTTGTATCTCTTGCTGCTGAACTTTATTGGTAATATATAAAAATGCTGATGATTTAGGTGGATTTATTTTGTATCCTGCAACTTTGCTAAAGTTGTGAATTGTTTCTAGTAGTTTTTTAGTTGAGTCTTTAGGGTTCTCTACGTATATCATCATGTCATCTGCAAAGAGTGATAACTTGGTTTCCTCATTACCTACTCTAATTCCTTTAATCTCTTTTTCTTCTCTTACTGCCAAAGCTAACATTTCTAAGACAATATTAAATAATAATGGTGACAATGGGCAGCCTTGTTTCACTCCTGATCTTATTGGGAATGGTTCTAGTTTGACTCCATTACATATGATACTTGCTGAAGGTTTTAAGTAGATACTACTAATCATTTTAAGGAAAAGCCCATTTATTCCTATACTCTCCAGTGTTTTTAATAGGAATGGGTGTTGGATTTTATCAAAGGCTTTTTCTGCATCTATGGAGATAATCATATGGTTTTTATTAATTTGGTTATTGATATAATTGATTATGCTAATTGTTTTCCTAATATTGAACCAGCCCTGCATTCCTGGTATAAATCCTACTTGGTCATGATGTATTATCCTGGGGATGACTTTCTGTAATCTTGTTGCTAAAATCTTATTTAAAATTTTTGCATCAATATTCATTAGGGAAATGGGTCTATAGTTTTCTTTCTCAGTTTTCTCCCTACCTGGTTTAGCTATCAGCACCATATCTGTGTCATAGAAGGAATTTGGTAGTACACCTTCTTTCCCTATTTTTTCAAATAGTTTATATAGTATTGGGATTAATTGTTCTTTGAATGTTTGGTAAAATTCACATGTAAATCCATCTGGCCCTGGAGATTTTTTCTTAGGGAGTTGATTAATAGCTTGCTCTATTTCTTTTTCCAGAAATAGGGCTATTTAAATAATTTATTTCCTCTTCTGTTAATCTGGGCAATCTATATTTTTGTAGATATTCCTCCATTTCATTTACATTATCAAATTTATTGGCATAAAGTTGGGCAAAGAAACTCCTAATTATTACTCTAATTTCCTCTTCATTGGAGGAAAGTTCTCCCTTATCATTTTTGAGACTAATAATTTGATTTTCCTCTTTCCTTTTTCTAATCAAATTAACTAAAGGCTTATCTATTTTGTTGGTTTTTTCATAAAACCAACTGCAATCCTTTTTTTTTTGAAGAAGTTGACTTTTCTAATAGGCAATGAAGGGCAAGTTACTCATGGACATTATTTCAGCTACATTTATATATATAATGTATATATATATATATATATATATATATATATGTTAGTACAAAGATCAAAATCAATTACAAATTAGGAAATAGAATCAAAATGAGAAGATATGGCATGCAATTTAAACAGCTTCTACATGACTAATTAATAGAAGCCATATGTGCAAAAAATGGAAATACATAAAAGAACAGGCATCAGAATATATTATCACTATTTCTTACAGGGGTTTATGAAAGGTAAAGCAATCACCAAGGCAAGGTGTCCATGAGAGTCAAGAAACTACCTTAGCTGTCAAACACTTTATTTCCTTGACAAATGAAAATATATGATAGTCAACAGCAATACTATTTTAGAATCTGTATTTGAAAATAAAATTTTAGGGATCCGGAGGATGAAAGCTAATGAGAAGTATCTCTTTAGAAAAGCAAGATATGAGGGAGTTTAAGCCTGACATAAGGAACATTTATATTAGACTGTACTGAAAGCTTTTAATCAAGAAACTGTTTAAAGGTACCAGACAGAAAAAATATCTAAAAACATATCTAGAACAAATTATTTTCCTCATCAATTACAATGGGACCACCACACTTAATTTATAACAATTCTGGTCTTTATTGCTACACAAGGAAATGCAATTTGCACTAAAGAAAAGAAAATTTAGAAGAGCGACTGCACCAGACAAAAGATATGAAGAAAAAGTCTGTGTTGAATATAATATAGTTTTGAGGATACCAAAGGATTGCTACTCAAAATATCCAAAAGAAAGAAAAATGCTGAATGATAAACATATATAATATTAATATTTTTATATTTAATATTTAAATATATATATGCTAACTAATATACAAATATATATAAATATATTATGTATATGCATATATATATAATATACATTTATTTATTTACTTAAATTCAGGACATTACTACTATTACTATAAAAGACATTTGAGAAGATAGCGATAACTCCAACTCTTATGATTATTTCTCCTTTTGAATATATATACCATGCATATATACAAATATACTTGGGAAATAGAGACCTAAGGAAAAACAAGTGGCCTTCTCTAAGCATTTTGATTACTATGAAATTCGTATTGTGCCAACCCCTTCACTTAATTTCCCTATTATCAAAACTGAATAGGAAAAATAAGAGGTGCATGTACAAGATGGGTGTCCATGACCTTTTTTATTTCTTTAAAACAATGCATTTTGCATTTGATTTATCTAAATTTAAAATAAACTAAATATTTGACAGTTTTTTTTTATTTTTAAAAATATTTACTTTATTATAATGAAGGATAAGTCCTCCTGTCTTTAGTTTTAAGTAATGAAAGAGATTTACTACTGTACACAATAATTCATATGGAATTTGAGTGGATTGATATTCTTTCCCTCTCCAAGTTCATTATAATTTAATGGAATTAAAAATGTGTATTGTTAAATATGAAACAATAAATGTGGAATTCGCCAACAATATCCATAGAGATAATAATTGAAGTCATGTGACTTAGAAGAATATCCTGGAATAGGGGGCCGAGAAGAGAGGAAGAGACATCAAAGAGCTCAGGACTGAATGTTGAAGAACAGCCTCCAATAAAATGTTGTGATGAAAATGAGCATTCACCATGCAAATGGGGGGAGAGGTAAAGAAAAATCATGATGTAATTTTCTTGAGTATAGCCAAGAATGAATGCCTAATTCTTTTAAGACAGCTGTATTTATGACATTTATGTATTTAAGACAGCTGTCATGTGGAATAAGGGAACAGATTTATTTTTCTTGATCTCAGAGGAAAGAGTTAGAATTAAAGGGTAGAAATTGCAGAGTCCAATTTAGACTACATTTAGAGGCATATAGACAATAAAGTAAATGAAGTACTACACTTGGAGTCAGGAAGAGTTATATTTGAATCCCATTTAAGGCATTGACTATTGGAATGACCTGGCTTAACTTCTCTTGGTCTCCAGATCCTCAAATGGATGATAATAGCACCTTCCTCACTGGATTGTTGTGGGGATCACACTGGGCAACATATATGCAGTAATTTCCAAATTTTAGTGTTATATAAATGCTAACTAAGGAACAATATCCTAACAGAAAAGGGGTTGGAAGCATAGACCCTAGCAAGGGAGATTTTTCAGTAATGCAAGCATGTAAATATAAAGTATAGACTAAGAAAAAATACTCAAAAGAACTCAAAAATATGATAACTTATTAACTAGGACAAGTAATGGCAGATTCTCTCCTAAGTTGTATCCAATGGAACAAATAGCTTTAGGAGGGAGGGTACCCTTCCCTGAATGTCTTTAAGCAAAAGCTGAATGACCATAGCAGATTTTTTTTTAAGTTATAGGTTTGAGTTCAATTCTAGCTCAGGTTTTATCAGTCTATAATTCTATAAAGGACTACTAGTAACCAATAGTGTTAGAAGAATTCTGGAGAAAGTGGAAAATAGTATGGCAGAAATTAGGCACTGAACTATATCTCACTCCATATTCCAAGATAAGGCCAAAATGGATACATTATTTTGACATAAAGGATGATATTATAAGCAAATTAGGAGAGCAAGGAATAGTTTACCTATCAGATCTATGAAAGGGGGAAGAATTTATGGCCAAACAAGAGATATAGAACATTATGAAATGCAAAAGATAGAATTTTTAATTAGTGAAATTAAAAAGGATGTTCAGAAACAAAAGAAATGCAACCAAGATTGGAAGAAAAGCAGAAAAATGGGAAACTGTGTTTACAACATATTTCTGATAAAAACCTCATTTCTCAAATATATAGAGAAGTGAATCAAATTTATAAGAATACAAGTCATTCCCCAACTGACAAATAGTGAGAGGATATTAACAGGCAGTTTTCACATGAAGAAATTAATTTTAATCTATAGTCATATGAAAAAATGTACTAAATTGTTATGGAAAACATCCATGAGATGTTGAGAAAAGTCAATTAAAATGACTCTGAAGTACAACCTCACACCTATGAAATTTACTAATAAGACAGAAAAGGAAAATACTAAATACTGAAAAATATATAGGGAAATTGTGACACTAATACATTATTGGTAGTGTTATGAGCTGATTCAACCATTCTGGAGAGCAATTAGAAATTATGCTCAAATGGTGATCAAATTGTATATTTCCTTTTATCTGGCAATAGCACTACTAACTAGGCCAAATATCCCAAAGAGATCATAAAAATGTGAAAAGTACCTATATGTGCAGAAATATTTATAGCATCTTTTTGTGCTGATAAAGAACTGGAAAATGAGGGAATGCCCATCATTTTGAGAATGGCTGAACAAACTGAATTATATGAATGAAATGGAATACTATTGTAGTATAAAAGATAATGAGTAGGTGTATTTCAGCAAAATGTGGAAAGACATGAATTGATTCTGAAAGAAGGGAAAAAAAACAGGAGATCATTGTACACAGTAACAGTAATGCTGTGTGATGAACAACTGTGATTGACTTAGCTCTTCTCGGTAATACAATGATTCAAGATAATTCCAAAAGATTCATGACAGAAAATGATATCCACATCCAGAAAAAAAAAAAAAAAAACTATGGAGTCTGAATGCAGATCGAAGCATCTTATTTTCACTTTTCTGTGTATTTTTCCTTTTGTTCTGTTTCTTCTTTCACAATATGACTATTGTGAAAATAAAATACAACTGTGAAAAGATAGTGAGAAGTAAAAGAAAATGGAAGTTTGATGTCTTTGTGACTCATTAAATAAAAAAAAATTGGATAATTTATGATATTTATTTTTATTTCTTTGTGTTAATAACTTGTCAATTATTGGATAGAAAAATGTTTTTAGTACTCTGACTTTATCAAGATTATATCTAACTCCAATTGCAATTAGGATAAGCATATGAAAATAGTATTCAGAATGTTACTTTCCCTGTGCTTATAAGAAGATAGATTATGGTAGATAAGTGCTTCTGAAAGTTAAATATAAAATTCTCTGAATTTTAGTCCAAATTATACTTGGATTTACAGCCCTCCCCATCACAAATAGATATTCTTCCCCTCCTCAGAGTTGACAAGTATTTTGCTCAAGGATCAGACCTAGTTCCATCTTAAATACAAATAAATTACTAATGTTCCCAAAAGGCTTTTTCAAAAGTAGCATGAGAATAAACTCCAAATATGATTAGAAATGATCCTTAAATGTCAACTTCACTGAACATAATCAGCTTAGACCACTGAAAAATGTGTTCCACTCTTCAAAGATCTGACAAGGTCAATAATGTCAAAGCTGCAGGGGAAAGATAGTATTCTTAACTGCATGTCATATTGGACCACTACTGGAAAAAATATATGTATATATAATATATTCTTATTAAAATGCCTTCAAAATATTTTTGAAGATCTTTTTAATGTCATGAAATAAAAGAACCTTATATTAGCTCAGGATACTTTTAATTAAGATAGCTATTAGTGAAATGAAGAAAAACAGTATTTTCAATGAACTTTACATTTTCAAAAGAATAAAAAAGTGTAATTTTTGTAGGAGAGTTTGATAGAAATTGCATGAATGCCACTTTAACTTTGCTTTGTCTGTGTTTGCAAATAAATGTATATTTATTACCTTTTAGGCTTCTCATTTTTCTCTTTAACTAACAGTCTTGTTTCTTTCTTATGCTTAACAAGTCAGTCTTGAAACTTTCTCCTATAGATAAGCAGAATATAATATATGTCCAAAACACAAGGATAGATTATGATAACAAATTTGTGTCAGGAAAGAAACTGCTTACATTAACATTTAAATATAAATTAAATAGGAAAAAAATTGTTCGTAGTGATTTGTTAAACTTTGGTCAGACTGATTTGTTAAAGCTTACCTACAAAACATTTATTTAAACTATAAGTTAAAGAAAAGGTATCAATCTGCATTAGTAAAGGAATTTCCTGACTTAGTGCTCTCTCTATGGATCAAATCATCAGTTTACTTAAAAAAACACTAACTACATAAAACTACACTAGAAAATATTGGTCCTGTTACTCATTAATCTCCAAGATTCCTGTCATTGAATAATGCAGTCTTAGTAAGGATTATATTTCTGTTTCACTAATGATTAACAGCAAAATTACTTTTGTTAGGTTTTAAGTAATATTCCAAAGATTAAGTACAACCACCTTTCTCTAGAAATATTACTAGTCATGAATTCTATAACTCTCATATGCTGGAGGTAGAAGTAATTAAATTGAACCCTCCCTTGAAAATTAAGGGTCAATCTCTGTCTCTGTCTCTCTGTATTTGTGTCTATCTATTTCTCATTTTTTTAAATCTGTCTTTTGCCAAGATTTTCTTTAAAATACTTATTCAGTGAGAATTTGAGGAAATATATCTGATGTTTTAAGAGGAAAAATATATAAGATATTGCAATAACAAAGGAAAGCTGAGAAGGTTATCATACATGAATGTTTATTGAATACTAGAGATTGATTAAGGGATGAGTTTCAGACAAATTTGTGAAAACTTATATTAGCTGATGAAAACTGAAGTGTGCAGAACCAGGAGGAAAATCCATACAATAATATCAATATTATAATGACTAAAGAATTTGAAAGGCTTAGAAATTATGATCAACTGGTGAATAACTACAATGTCAGTGAATTCAAAATGAAATGTGGTCCAACTCCTTACTGAGAAGGATGGGCTCAGCATGGAAATTGAGACATATATGTGTATGTGCATGTACATACATATAAATATATAAATATACATATATATACAAATACACACACACTTAATAAGCTGTAGTAGATGAAAGGAACTTTATTTTGTGTATCGTTTACCCTGTTTTTATTGCAGACACTGTCTGCTTTGTAACCCCCCTCTCTGCTGAAATAAAAATTAAACCAGAGCCCCACCTATTAGGGTAGGCTTAAGAGAAATAAGTAAGCCAAATAAGTCTTTCCTGTCAGAGTACCCTAATCTGAGCCCCAAGTCCCAGCATCAAGCTCTGCCCAATCTAGAGGACTCTCATTCCCAATTTGCCTCCCATTTAACTGAGCTAGGTAGCACAAGTGATAAAGCCCAGAACCTAGAAACAGAAATATTCTGTTCAAATCTAACCTCAGACCTTTACTAGTTGTGTGACTCCAGGCAAATCACTTAAACCCTCTTCACTTCAGTTTCCTCATCTGTAAAATGACCTGCAGAAGGAAATAGCAAACTATTCCAAAATTTTGGTTAAAAAAAAAATTGGGGCACCTAGGTGGCACAGTGGATAGAGAACCAGCCCTGAAAGTCAGGAGGACCTGAGTTCAAATCTGGACTCAGACACTTAACACTTGCTGGCTGTGTGACCCTGGGCAAGTCACTTAACCCCAATTGCCTCAGCAAAAAAGAAAAAAGGATAAGGAAGAATTGGATATGACTTGACAACAAAAACTATATAATCCTTGAGTTTTTGTTCCTTTGGAGAGCCTTTGCTCAACAGTTAGGACTCCCTTGTTGCTGAACTCAATAAACCCTCTTTAGCTCTTATTCTGGTATTGGTTTGTTTCAGTACCAATAGGTTTATGCACAACACACATATTGAGACATGAAATAGATTGAAACAGATGTGCATATGTGTGAATTCACAGAAAACACATACTTACACATAGAAATGTGATACAAAGATAGCTAATAGATATGGCCCATGCAGGATTTGTTTGACTATATATTTTTGCAATAAATTTTTATTTCTTTTTCAATGGTGGTATGAAAAAGAAGGGAAAGAAAAGAAGGCATATTTCTTTTAATTAAAAAAAGATGGGGGGTAGCCAAGATGGCAGAGAGGAGAAATGACTTTATCTGACCTTCCCCTGATGTCCCTCAAATTAACAGCAAAATCAAGACTCTGGATTGGTTTGGGAGTGACAGAACCCACACAGATTTGGAGTGTAATGAATTTCCAGCAGAAGGTATTTTACAAGAACCTCAGAAAAGCTGTATTTAAATCAGACACAGAGGGAGGCGGCAAAGGCAGGCAGTGCAGACACCCAGGGCAGTGTAGGCCCTGAGCATGGGGGAGGGGAGGAGGAATCTATAGCAGCATGGGCTGCTCTGTCCTGGATGCAAGCCATAGATCAGCAGACTAGCTGTGAGACCTCCAACACAAATACAAAAGGCAAATACTGAGCCCTGAACCCCAGAATGTCGAGGGAACTGGCCACGCCACCCAGCACCAGAAATTGGTCACCCAGCATAGTCACTATCACTTGTAGAGGAAGCTTGGACAATCTCCCTTTTGCCTTAAAAGCAGACCTCAACCTTTTAAGAAAATGAGCAAAAAAGCAAAAAGAACTCTGACTATAGATAGTTTTTATGGAGAAAGAGAAGAATGGATTTCAAAACCTGAGGACACTAAAAACAGATCATCTCCAAATAAAGCTGCAAAGGATGATATGAATTGGTCCCCATCTCACAAGGCTCTCTTACAAGAATTCAAAAAGGATCTTGAGAGAGTTGGAAGAAAAATGTGGTAAAAGAAATGAGAATTTGGCAAGAAAGTTTTAAAAAGGAAAACAGAAATTATCTGAAAAACAATCCTTACAAAATAGATTTAGTGAAATGGGAAAAGCATATAACACCTTACAAAATACATTTGACAAAATGAAAAAAGAAAACAACTCCTTGAAAAACAGAATTTGTGAAATGGAAAAAAATCTATTGAAAAAACAACTCATTTAAAAATTCAATTGGAGATTAACAGAAGAGGAAATAAATTACTTAATTCCATTTTAGAAAAGAAATAGAACAAGTCATTAATCAATTCCCTAAGAAAAAATCCCCAGGACCAGATGGATTTACAAGTGAATTCTACCAAACGTTTAAAGAACAATTAACTCCAATATTATATAAACTATTTGAAAAAAATAGAAAATGAAGGACTCATATCAAATTCCTTTTATGATACATACATGGTACTGATACCTAAACCAGGCAGAACAAAAACAGAGAAAGAAAATTATAGACTAATCACCCTGATGAATATTGAAGGAAAAATCTTAAATAAAATATTAGCAAAGGAATTACAGAAAATCATCCCCAGGATAATACACCATGATGAAGTAGGATTTATAGCAGGAATGCAGGGATGGTTCAATATTAAGAAAACTATTAGTATAGTTGACTATATCAATAACCAAATTAACAAAAAAGATATGATTATATCAATAGATGCAGAAAAAGCATTTGATAAAATCCAACATCCATTCCTCTTAAAAACACTAGAGAATATAGGAATAAATGAACTTTTCCTTAAAATATTCAGTAGCATCTATTTAAAACCATTAGCTAGCATCATATGTAATGGTGATAAACTGGAACCATTCCCAATAAGATCAGGGGTGAAACAAGGTTGCACACTACCACCATTTCTGTTCAGTATTGCATTAGAATTGCTAGCTTTGGCAATAAGAGAAGGAAAAGAGATTTAAAAAATCAGAGTAGTTCATGAGTAAACCAAATTATGGTTTACTCATGATCTACTCTGATTTTTTTTAATTAGGACTCTTTGCAGATAATATGATGTTCTATTTAGAAAACCCTAGAGAATCAGCTAAAAACTATTAGAAATAATCCACAACTTTAGCAAAGTTGCAGGATACAAAATAAATCCACATAAATCATCAGCATTTTTATACATCACTAACAAAATCCAACAGCAAGAGATGCAAAGATAAATTCCATTTAAAATAACTGTTGTGGGGCAGCTAGGTGGCGCAGTGGTTAGAGCACCAGCCCTGAAGTCAGGAGAACCTGAGTTCAAATCTGGTCTCAGACACTTCCTAGCTGTGTGACCCTGGGCAAGTCAATTAACCCCAACTGCCTCAGCAAAAAGCAAAGAAATAAGTAAATAAATAAATAAAAATAAAATAAAATAAAATAACTGTTGATAATATCAAGTATTTGGGAATATATCTGCCAAGGGAAAGTCAGAAAATATATGAGCAAAACTACAAAACACTTTCCACACAAATAAAATAGGTTCTAAACAATTAGAAAAATATCAAGTGCTCTTGGATAGATCTTGTGTATTCTGATCGAGTATAATAAAAATGACAATATTACCTAAATTAATCAATTTATTTAGTGCTATAACAATCAAACTCCCAAGAAATTATTTTACTGACCTAGAAAAAATAACAACAAAATTCATCTGGAAGAAGAAAAGGTCAAGAATTTCAAGGGAATTAATGAAAAAAAAAAAGAAAAGAAAAAAAAAAAGCAAATGAAGGTGACGTAGCTGTACCAGATCTAAAACTATATTATAAAGCAGCAATCATCAAAAGCATTTGGCATTGACTAAGAAAAAGAGTAGTTGATCAGTGGAATAGGTTAGGTTCACAGGACAAAATAGTCAATGACTATAGTAATCTAGTGTTTGGCAAACCCAAAGACCCCAGCTTTTGGGATAAGAACTCACTATCTGACAAAAATTGCTGGGAAAATTGGAATCTAATATGGAAAAAACTGGGCATTGACCCATACCTAACACAGTATTCCAAGATAAGGTCAAAATAGGTTCATGATTTAGACATAAAGAGTGATATTATAAAGAAATTAAAAAAAAAGGATTGTTTACCTCTAAAATCTGTGGAGAAGGAAGAAATTTGTGACGAAAGAACTACAGATCATTATTGATCACAAAATAGATAATTTTGACTATATCAAGTTAAAAAGATTTTATACAAACAAAACAAATGCAGACAAGATTAGAAGAGAAACAATAAACTGGGAAAACATTTTTACATTCAAAGGTTCTGACAAAGGCCTCATTTCTAAAATATATAGAGAATTGACTCAAATTGATAAGAATTCAAGCCACTCTCCATTTGATAAATAGTCAAAGGATATGAGCAGACAATTTTCAGATGAAGAAATTGAAACTATTTGTAGTCAAAGGAAAAGGCGCTCCAAGTCACTATTGATCGGAGAAATGAAAATTAACACAACTCTGAGATACAACTACACAGCTGTCAGATTGGCCAAGATGACAGGAAAGGATAATGATGAATGTTGGAGGGGATGTGGGAAAACTGGGACACTGGTGCATTGTTGGTGGAATTGTGAATGGATTCAACCATTCTGAGAGCAATTTGGAACTATGCTCAAAAAGTTATCAAACTGTCCATACACTTTGACCCAGCAATGTTTGTTTTTTTACTGGACCTATATCCCAAAGATATCTTAAAGGAAGGAAAGGGACCCCCATGTGCAAAAATATTTGTAGCAGCCCTTTTTGTAGTGGCAAGAAACTGGAAACTGAAGATGTCCATCAATTAGAGAATGGATGAATAAATTATGGTATATGAATGTTATGGAATATTATTGTTCTGTAAGAAACAGCCAACAAGATGATTTCAGAAAGGCCTGGAGAGACCTACATGAACTGATGCTAAGTTAAATGAGCAGACCCTGGAGATCATTATACATAGCAGCAAGACTGTATGATGATCAATTCTGATGGACATTGTTCTCTTCAACAATGAGGTGATTCAAATCAGTTCCTGTTGTTCAGCGATGAAAAAAGTCATATACATACAAAGAGAGGCCTGTGGGAACTGAGTGTGGACCACAACATAGCATTTTAATGCTTTCTGTGAATGTTTGCTTGCATTTTGTTTTCCTTCTTAGGTTGTTTTTTTTTTTTTCTTTCTAGATCTTATTTTTCTTGTGCAGTAAGATAACTGTGTAGATATCTATACACATATTGTATTTATCATATGTTAAAATATATTTAACATCTATTAGACTACCTGCCATCTAGGGGAGAGGGTGGGGGGAAAGAAGGAAAACTTTGGAACAGAACATTTTACAAAGATCAATGTAGAAAAATTATTCATATATGCTGTAAATAAAAAAGCTTTAATAATAAAAAAGAAAAAAATAAATAAAAATGCAATCGGCCAAATATAAAAAGAACTTTAAGAGGTAATGAAAGAACATAATTCACTAAAATATAGAATTGAACAGATAGAAATGAATGAGTCAATGAGACATGAAGGATCAGTAAAACAAAAAAAGAAGAAATAGAAGAAAATGCAAAATGCTTCATTGGAAAAATAACTGACCTGGAAAGTAGATCTAGGAGAAATAATCTAAAGATAATTGGACTTTCTGAAAATCATGATAAAAAAAGAGCCTAGACATCACCTTTCAGGAAATCATCAAGGAAACCTGCCCACATATCCTAGAACCAGAAGGTAAACTAGCCATGGGGGAAAAAAAATTCTCCAATCACCTCTTGAAAGAAACCCCAAAATGAAAACCCCAAGAAATATCATAGCTAAATTTCAGAAGTATTGGATCAAAAAAAAAAAAATTGCAAGCAGCCAGAAAAAAAATAAATAAATAATACACAATTCAAATATGGAGGAGCAAACAATCAGAATTACCCAGTATCTAGCAGCTTCCACCTTAAAGGTTAGAAGGACCTGGAATCTGATATTCTAGAAGGCAAAGGAACTTGGCTTGCAACCAAATGGAAGTCAACTATCCACTTAAAGTGAGCATTATCTTTCAGGGAAGAAGATGGGCATTAAATTGTACAGGGGAATTTCATTTATTTCTGATGAAAAGATCAGAGCTGAACAAAATATATGATCTCCAAATACAGAACTCAAGAGAAACATAAAAAGGTAAAAAGGAAAGAACTATTGAGAGTTATATCTCTGTTATGGGTATACCTACAGAGTTTGGATATAATTTGATTTTATTGTAATAATATGAAAAAGAAACTAGAAATTGAAAGGTGATTGTACCAGAAAAAGAGGAAAAGGGAGGGAAAATGAGGGAAATTACATCTCAGGAAGAGGCAAAGAAAGCCTATTATAATTGAGGGGGGAAAAGGAGGAGGATGAACATAGTATGAGTCATACTCTCATCAAATTTGGCTCAAAGAGAGAATATCAGATATATTTGGTTTCACAAAGAAGTTCCTCTCACCTTATAGGAAAGTTGGAGGGGAAAAGGGAGAAGAAAGGGGAAGCTAATAGAAGTGAAAATAAAAGTAATAGAGGAAAGGTATAAGAAAGAAGGAAGGATGGTAAAGGAGTAGGACTGTTTGAGGAAGATGGTAGTCAGGAGCAAAACACTGGGGAGGAGGGAAAGGGATGAAAGTGAAGAGCATAATTGGGTAAATAAAAGAATGGGAAATGCAGAATTCATCATTTTGATTATGAATGTGAATGGGATGAACTCTCCAATAAAACAGAAGCAGATAGCAGACTGGATTAAAGCCAGAATCCTACAATATGTTGTTTAAAAGAAACACATTTAAAGCAGAATGATACATACAGAGTGAAGGTAAAAGACTGGAGGAGAATCTGTTGTGCTTCAGATGAAGTAAAAGAAAAAGCAGGGGCAACAATCCTGATCTCAGATCAAGCAAAAACTAAAAAGATATCTAGTTAAAAGAGATAAGGAAAGAAACTATATTTTACTAAAGAGTATCATAGATAATGAAGCCATATCAATACTGAACATATATGCAACAATTGATATAGCATCCAAATTCTTAGAGGAGAAGTTAAGAGAGATGCAAGAAGAAATAGACAGCAAAACTATTCTAATGGAGGATCTCAACCTTGTTCTCTCAGAACTAGATAAATGGAACCACAAAATAAATAAGAGAGAAGTTGAGTAGGTAAATAGAATTTTAGAAAAGTTAGGTATGTTAGGTATTTGGAGAAAATTAAATGTAGACAGACAGGAATACACTTTTTTCTTGGCGATTCATGAAAACTATACAAAATTTGACCATGCATTATGTCATTAAAACCCTCAAAATCAAATGCAGAAAGATAGAAATATGAATGCATTTTTGTCAGATCATGATCCAATAAAAATTACATGCAATAAAAAGCCAGAGGAAAATAGACCAAAAATTAATTGGAAACTAAATCCTGAAGAATGGATGGATGAAAAAACAAATCATAGGCACAATCAATAATTTTATTCAAAGAAATGACAATAAGGAGACAATATTCAAAAATTTGTGGAATGCAGCCAAGGCAGTAATTAGGGGGAATTTTATATCATTAGATGCTTACTTGCATAAAATAGAGACACTACCTAATGTACTTATTTAGTGTCTTACCTATCAAATTCCCAAGAAATTATTTTACAGATCTAGAAAAAATAATGACAGAATTTATCTGGAAAAACAAAAGGTTAACCACTACACACCTGTCAGATTGGCTAAAATGACAGGAAATGATAATGATGAATGTTGGAGGGAATGTGGGAAAACTGGGACACTGATACATTGTTGGTGGAACTGTGAACAGATCCAACCATTCTGGAGAGCAATTTGGAACTATGCTCAAAAAGTTATCAAACTGTACATACCATTTGACCCAGCAGTGTTTCTACTGGGCCTATATACCAAAGAGATTTTAAAGGAGGGAAAGGGACCCACATATGCAAAAATGTTTGTGGCAGCCCTTTCTATAGTGGCAAGAAACTGGAAATTGAAACGATGCCCATCAATTGGCGAATGGCTGAATAAATTATGGTATACGAATGTTATGGAATATTATTGTTCTGTAAGAAACGACCAGCAGGATGATTTTAGAGAGGCCTGGAGAGACTTGCATAAATTGATGCTGAGTGAAATCAGCAGAACCAGGAGATCATTATACACGGCAACAAGACTGTACAATGATCAATTTTGATGGACATGGTTCTCTTCAACAATGATGTGATTCAAACCAGTTCCTATTGTTCAGCGATGAAGATAGTCATATACATCCAGAGAGAGGCCTGAGGGAACTGAGTGTGGACCACAACATAGCATTTTAATGCTTTCTGTGAGTATTTCCATGCATTTTTTTTTCCTTCTTAGGTTGTTTTTTTACTTCTCTCTTTCTACATCTGATGTTTCTTGTGCAGTAAGATAACTGTATAGATATGTATACATATATTGGATTTGTCATATAATTTATCAGATTTAGCATGTATTAGCTTACCTGTTATCTATGGGTGGGGGTGGGGGGAAGAGGAGAAAAGCTTGGAACAAAAAAAAGTGTTTTTTTTTTTCTTTTATTGCAAAGGTTAATGTAGAAAAACACTCATACTTTTGTAAATAAAAAGCTTTTAATAAAAAAATATAAAAAAAGGTTAAAAATTTCAATAATGAAAAAAATGCAAATGAAGGTGGCCTAGGTGTACAAGACCTAAAACTATATTATAAAGCATCAGTAATCAAAACCATTTGGTACTAGCTAAGAAATAGAGTTGTTCAGTGGAATAGGTTAAGTTCACAGTACAAAATAGTCAATGATTATACTAATCTAGTGTTTGACAAACCCAAAGACCCAGCTTTGAGGATAAGAACTCAATATTTGACAAAAACTTCTGGGAAAATTGGAAACTAGTATGGCAGAAGCTAGGCATTGTGTCACACCTAACACAGTATTTCAAGATAATGTCAAAATCGGTTCATGATTTAGATATAAAGAGTGATATTATAAATAAATTAAAAAATAAAAAACAAAGGGTAGTTTACCTCTCAAATCTGTGAAGGAAGGAATTTTTGACCAAAGACCTACAGATCATTATTGATCACAAAACAGATAATTTTGATCATATTAAGTTGAAAAGTTTTTATACAAACAAACTAATGCAGACAAGATTAGAAGGGAAGCAATAAGCTAAGAAAACATTTTTACATTCAAGGATTCTGATAAAGGCCTCATTTCTAAAATAAATAGGGAATTGACTCAAATTTATAAAAATCCAAGTCATTCTCTAATTGATAAATGGTCAAAGGATATGTGCAGACAATTTTCAGATGAAGAAATTGAAACTGTTTCTAGTCATATGAAAAGGTGCTCCAAATCACTATTGATCAGAGAAATGGAAATTAAAACAATCCTGAGACACCACTACAAAATGAGATACCTGTCAGATTGGCTAAGATGACAGGAAAAAGATAATAATAAATGTTGGAGGGGATGTGGGAAAACTGGGACACCGATACATTGTTGGTGGAACTGTGAACGGATCCAACCATTCTGGAGAGCAATCTGGAACTATGCTCAAAAAGTTATCAAACTGTACATACCCTTTGACTCAGCAGTATTGCTACAGGGCTTATAGCTCAAAGAGATATTAAAGGGACCCACATGTGCAAAAATGTTTGTAGCAGCCCTTTTTGTAGTGGCAAGAAACTGGAACTGAGGGGATGCCCATCAATTGAAGAATGGCTGAATAAATTATGGTATATGAATGTTATGGAATATTTTTGTTCTGTAAGAAATGACCAACAGGATGATTTCAGAGAGACCTGGAAAGACTTACATGAACTGATGCTAAATGAAATGAGCAGAACCAGGAGATCATTATACACAGCAATAAGACTATAAAATGATCAATTCTGTTGGACATGTTTCTCTTCAACAATGAGGTGATTCAAGCCAGTTCTAAGGATCTTATGATTATGAGAGTCATCTACACCCAGAGAGAGGACTGTGGGAACTGAGGGTAGATCTCAACATAGGATTTTCACTCTTTTTGTTGTGATATACTTGAATTTTATTTTCTTTCTCATTTTTTTTAACTTTTTGATCTGATTTTTTTTGTGTGCAGCAAGATAACTGTATAGATACATATGCTTATATTGAATTTGACATATTTTACTATGTTTAACATATATCAAAAAATAAAAAATAAAATAAAATAAATTAATTAAAAAACATATATCAGATTTACTTGCCATCTAGGGGAGGGGACGGGGGGAAAGGGGGAAAATTGGAACTCAAGGTTTTTCAAGGGTCAGTGTTGAAAAATTATCCTTTCAGGTGTTTTGAAAATAAAAAACTTCAATAAAAATTTTTAATTTTAAAAGTTATAAAAAGGAAGTTGATCAAAATAAATCAAAGTTATAAGAAGGTCAAGCTTAGTGTGAGGCTTGCCTTAGATACACAAAGAAGGGTCAATCACAAGGGGAAAAAAAAAGCAAAATAAGCATTTACTATCCCAAGCACATTAAGCCATTTTGATAGATTGGATAGAGATGGGACACTTTTTACTCTTACCTTTAGTGAATATGTAACTGGCGTTACTTCCATGGTGAATTTCATGTAATTCAAGATCAGCATGCACTGACCTGACTGTACTGAAAACTGGTATTGACTTCATCCTTGCACATGTCAACATGTTCTCTCCCTGACAGGATTTACAAGGTAGAAGAGACAACACTAAAGTAGATAAATAAACGCAGAATATATCGATATATGATAATATACAGCTAGATAGGGAAGTTCATTCATCAAATGCATTGCAGAGTTTAGTGCAATCCTGAGTAGAGAGTAAGGCTTTATATATATGTATGTGTGTGTGTGTGTGTGTGTGTGTGTGTGTGAAGATTAAATTTAAATTCAATAGAGTTCCAAGTCCAGAAAAGTATGACATAAGGAAAGAAGTCTTTAGGAAGTAGGTTTTTTATTAGAGGCCTTTCCAAAAAGATCAGGAGTAAAGCAAAGATATCCATTTCCACTGTTATTTTATTTAGTTCTAGAAATATTGGAAATAGCAATAAGACAAGTAAAATCAACTAAGAGAATAACCATATGCAAAAGGGAATCTAATTTGTATTTTGTTACAGGCAACATATTTTACTTAGAGAACCCTAGACTATATAACATAAAAATGTTATAAAAAACTGTTATAACAATAATCAGTAAAATAGCAAGATATAACACAAATCCACAAATTTTTCTGTATATTATCAACAAAATTCAGAAGGAATAAATAAAATTATTTAATTTTATTTTAATTAATTTTAAATTATTATATATAATTTATATATATATATAATAATTTATATAAATTAATAAATTAATTAAATTAATTAAATAATATAAAAAATTTATATATAATATAAATTTTAAAAATATTTAAGATTAAGAGTATACAGAATATCATGAAGTCTAATAATTATATTAACCCAACTAAAACTCATTTTTCACAAAAATAAGAACACATTTAAATAACTGGTGAGATCTTAACTATTGGCTATGTTAGGATTATACAATAAAAATCATACATTGCATTAATTTACAGATTTGAAGGCATGGCAAACTAATAAGCCATTACTTTATAGAGTAAGAAAAGACTCCTAGCTGCCCTGGAATTTCTGTATGACTTTGTAAAAACAAATGAATAAATAAAGTATTCTCATATATACTCCTTTTTAGTCTACATAACTTCATATGGTACCAGCATCAGTATTTTCACAGCCATTTTATATACAAACAAGTTAAGATTATAATAATTATTTATGACATATAGTTACATGTGATGGCAGTGAATAAAGTGTTACATCTGGAATCAGGAAAACTTAAATTCAAATCTTATATAAAATATTCACTGTGCCCCACTAAACAAATCAACTAATCTGTAATTGCCTGAATTTCTCTAAATATAAAATAATAATAATGCCACACAGTTTTAGTGGGGATCAAATGAGATAATATTTATGAAAGTACTTAGCACAATGCCTGGAATATAGTAGATACTATATAAACACTTATTCCCTTTCCTAATTACTCACAAAACCAGTAACTAACATATCTAGAATACAAATATTGTTATTCCTAATTGAATGTTCTTTGCACTTAGACCCCTCTTACAGTCCTAATTTCTTTTCCAACCCATTGCTAGCTCATTATCTATATTGCAAAATCAAACTATGGGTTTTACTGAATATGTTGTCCTAGGCTTTCTTGTCTTCTTGATCTATATTCTCTAGTTTAGTAACTTCATCAATTCCCATGGATTTTCCTATTACTTTTATGCAAGCAGATCACACAGAGATTTATATGTCCAACCAAGACCTTTCTCTGAGTTTCAGTTCTGCTTCATCAATTGCCAATTGGACATTTCAAACTATGTCATTGAGACATCTCAAAATCAATATTTTCCAAACTAAACTTAATATCTTTTTCCAGTCTCTCCCAATTTGAAAACATCCCCATTTCTGTCAGATTGCTCCATTCTTCTAGATCTCTTCATAACTGACATTATCTTCAAATCCTGACTCTCTATTGCCCCATATATCCAAACAATTTCCAAATCAAGAAACCTTCTGCAATATCTGTCACATATGATCCTTTTTGTCTACTTACATAATTATTACCTTGGTTCAGACTCTCATTTACCCCCTCCTAGTTTACTTAAACAGCCTCCCAATGTGTCTCCCTGCTTCATATAGTTCATCCGGTTCTACCCATTGCTGCCAAAAAATTTTTTCTTAAGGGAAGATGTGACCATGTCATTCAATTATTCAATTAATCCCAGTGGTTCTGTTTTTAAACTTCTTTCACAACTTGTCTCCAACTTATCTTTCTTTTTGTTGAAAATTACTCCCCTCTGACTGTGAAAATACAGCCCAAATGACCTTCTGCCTCTTTCTCTGTTTATATCTCTTTGTCTTTTTGCTAGTCATCTCCTATAACTGGAATGAATTCTCTTCTCACCTCCATTTCATAGAATGTCTCTTTTTCTTCAGAACAAGCTCAATAAATATCTTCACTTGAAGCTTTTTCTTTATCCCTTCAACTACTGTCTTTCTTCTCCAATTACCTCATTTAATTATCTTTTTTATTTTTCTCTTTCTATTTTTCTTTCATTCATTTATTTGTCTGTTATCTATCCATAGGTATATAAGTGTGGGGGAAGCAATATGGGACTATGTATATATATTGTTTTCTCTATTAGAATATGAGATCCTTGCAAGTTGTCATTATTTCATTATGTTTATATGTATATCCAGCACTCAATGCAGTGATTAATACATAGCAAGTATTTAATAAGTGGTTGATTGAATGAATGAATCTAGGAAGGAATTGAAATCCAAGGTAATTGAGGAAATAAATTAATTAATTGTCTAATATGTACAGAGGACTATCCTGGTGATAAGGGATATGATAGAGTTTATAGTCTTATATATATATAAGAAATTTAGACAATATATCAAGCACAAATAAATAACTTTCCAATTTACTATTGAGCATAGACAGCATGGAAAACAAAGAAAAGATTTGATTTAAAGGATGGTAATTGTTAGATTTCCAAAAGGTAACAAAAAATACAAATTAAAAACTTGACAAATTTCAGATTATGAAAATTTGACTTACTATGTAGAGAAATTATTGATCATGAGAAAACAATATCAATACACTAAAAATAATTTGTGCCAGTCCACAATTATGATGATAATGATGACAAAAGTGAGCATTACTGTTATTACTACTACATAAAGGATTCACGGTTTTGCCAACTGTAAATTCTACCACCACCCATCCATACAGATGTCAAGCCATCCAAAATCTTGCTAAAATTATAAACTATTGAGTTGTTATTGTCAGAACAATTAATCTATTGTGAAACATTTGACGATTCACCACTGCAAGGCAAATACTGAAGCCGAAGCTTGAATACTTGACTACCTAATGAACAAAAGGGACTCACTGGAAAAGTCCTAATATGAGAAAATCCTGAAGGTAAAAGGCAAAGGAGATGGCAGAGGATAAGGTGGATAAATGGTGTCATGGAAGGAATGAACATCAAATTGAACAGACTTCAAAGGATAGTGGAGGACAGGAGGGCCTGGATTGTTATAGACTGCAAGGTCCCAAAGAGTCCACTCAATGGAATGATTAAAAAAAACAACTTTACTAACTTATTTAGAACTTTAGCTAAGGGTCACACAGTTCCATTTTGAAGTTATTTGAAGTCTAGTTTGTAGAAACTTATAGAAGTGAATCACTGACACAAACTGTATTAATCTACATTAACATGAGACAAATTCTATCACAGTTTAATGATTATAATAAGAGTAGTACATGTAATACTCTGTGCTTTACAAAATGCTTTCCATAACTATCTCATCTGATCACAAAAAGCCCATAAGAATTTAATGGTTCTGATAAAAGCCTCATTTCTAAAATATATAGAGAATTGTCTCATATATATAAGAATTCAAGCCACTCTTCAATAGATAAGTGGTCAAAGGATATGAATAGACAATTTTCAGATGATGAAATTAAAACCATCTCTAGTCATATGAAAAGTTGCTCCAAATCACTATTGATCAGAGAAATGCAAATTAAGACAACTCTGAGGTACCACTACACACCTGTCAGATTGACTAAAATGACAGGAAAAGATAATGATGAATGTTGGAGGGGATTTGGGAAAACTGGGACACTAATACATTGTTGGTGGAACTGTGAACGAATCCAACCATTCTGGAGAGCAATTTGGAGGTATGCTCAAAAAGTTATCAAACTGTGCATACCCTTTGACCCAGCAGTGTTTCTATTGGGCCTATATCCCAAAGAGATCTTAGAGGAAGGAAAGGGACCCACATGTGCAAGAATGTTTGTTGCAGCCCTTTTTGTAGTGGCAAGAAACTGGAAACTGAAGCCCATCAGTTGGAGAGTGGCTGAATAAATTATGGTATATGAATGTTATGGAATATTATTGCTCTGGAAAAAACGACCAGCAGGATGATTTCAGAGAGACCTAGAGAGACTTGCATGAACTGATGCTGAGTGAAATGAGCAGAAGCAGGAGATCATTATACACAGCAACAACAGTATTACATGATGATCAATTCTGATGGACAGGGCTCTCTGCAACAAAGAATTGTCTCAAACCAGTTCCAATTGTTCACTGAAGAAAACCATATACACCCAGAGAGAGGGATATGAAATATGGACCACAACATAACATTTTCATGCTCTCTATTGATATTTGCATGCATTGTGTTTCCTTTCTCTGATTTTCTTTTTTTTCTTGTAGATAGGATTTTTCTTGCATAATTTGTCAAGTATTTCAACATTATTTAACATGTAGTGGACTTCCTGCCATCTAGGGGAGGGGAGGGGGCTGGGGGTAAAATTTGTAATGGAAAACTTTGTAAAGATCAATACTGGGGAACTACCCATATATATGTTATACAAATAAAAAGCTTTAATATATATATATATATACATATATATATATATAAAGCCTGTAAGATATGAAGTACAAATATTACCATCTTAATTTTCTTCTTCAGTTTGACAACAACAAAACAAGCAAACTAGGAACAATGAGAAAATGGTAAAGGGAAAAATAATATTCACCATCTCATCAAATCATAAGAAATTATTTGATTCAAGAATTATTTGTTAAGTACATTTTTATATTATACCACCAAATGTATAACACTCATGGCATTTAAATATATTGTATGTTATAGCTAATATATATATATACCTATATGTATATATATAGGTATACAAACATATACCACACATGCATAAATATACATGTGTATATATAACAAAGATATATTCTATGAGACATAAAGAAATCAACATATCCTGTACTCTAATTTAGAGTTCAGCAGAGAATGTCCAATATACATATACAAATGTATATACACAAATATAAAACAAACATAACTGCTTGAAGTTTGTTTTTTTTGTTTGTTTTTTGTTTTTTTTGTTTTTTTAATTTTCGTACCTACATGACTTCCTGCAATATGGTTTACTCTCTCACCACTACAGGTTGTAACCTATCCACTTCATTTTATTTCTGGTTACCTTCAGCATGTATTTTGTAGCACATCTTGGCTTCATCTTCGTAAGAATTATTTCCATATCATTGTATCTCAATGTGGGTTACAGGAAAGAAGAAATTTAATTTTAATGTTTTTCCTTCCTCAGTGATAAGAAAAGAACACTACAGAAATATTAGGAGTTCCACTCTATTTCTTATTTATTTGCTGTTTTTGATTGCACCTATAAATGATCTTGGGATGATCTAATTTAGCTGAATCTCAAACCATTTTTTAATGCAGGCTTGTCTCTCCTTCTCCTACCCCCACTGGTGTTTGTTTTTGTTATGTTTTGTGAAATAATATTGCCTCAAGTTATCATCTACCAATTTTCTTCACACAGTTTTATAAATGACCTTATAATCACTATCCCTTTGCTCTTGGTTGCTATGTATTTCTGCTTTGTAAAAAAGAAATCATATTTAGTTAATGGAATCATTACTTGGTGCTAAAATCCAAAATGATATTTTTTCTACATATATTCATCACATACATTTTGACAATGGTACACACAATTGACTTCTGTCTTGACTTATTACTATGCTTACTGTCATTTGACAAGTTTCAACAAAATAAAATATTCACACTTTCTTATTTAGGCCTTATTTAAATCCTATGTCACAATCCATTTACAGGGGGAAAAAACTGACTGAAAACTAATTGTCTTTTATATTATAATATCCCACTAAAGAAGAGTTTTACAAACAAACTGAATAGCATATAGGAAGCTATCATTGGGGATAATGAAGCATGTAAGAAATGATACTGGACTTAACTATATTTTCAGAGCATGTGCATTAATGAATGCTGAAATCTTGGACAAATGGTTAAAATCAAACAACTGCCTCAAAAGGCCACAAGTTTTGGGCACCAGGTAATAGGAATTTGATTAATCATCTGTATTCTTACTTATCCCAGACATAGTACTAAATAAAGTCATCTAATGATGAAACAAGGAAGGCAAATTATTTTTAGGAACCTTAGCTGCCTTTTTCTTTTCCTTTTTTTTTTATTTTATAGGTAATTCTCTTTCTAGGAGATAATTAGAAATGGAAGAGGTGATGAGGTAATGAACAAGGTGAAGTGGTTTCTGGTATAGTGCCAATCTCCTGATGATATGACAGGGAAGAGCAGAAAACAGAGGTCAGTAGAGTTATTTGAGGAGTAATGAAGAGGACCCAAATGAGGAAGCAGGTGGTAAAAAGTTTTATTAAAAAGTTGTCATAACTCTCTTCAACAATGAAATGTTTCAAACCACCTCCAATTGTTCACTGAAGAAAGCCATATACACCCAGAGAGAGGGATGTGAAATGTGGACCACAACATAACACTCTCATACTCCTTGATTGATGTTTGCTTACATTGTGTTTCCTTTATCTGATATATCGTTTGTGTAGACAAGATTTTTCTTGCACAACAATGACAAGTTTGGAAATATGTATACATATATTCGATTTGCCAATGTTTTAACATAATTAGCATGTAGTGGATATCCTGCCATCTAGGGGAGGGGTGGGGAGTTGGGGGAAAAATTTGTAACGGAAAGCTATGTAAGGGTTATTGTTGAAGAATTACCTACACATATGTTATGCAAATAAAAAAAAACCTAAAAAAAATAAAATAAAATTATTGTCAAAATAAAAAAAAGTTGTCATAAACAAAACATTGTATTGAAATATGGTAATTATAATGGCTGGAATTTATATAGTGTTTTAAAGTTTTTAAAGTGCTTTTCTATGTTATCTCATTTGATCCTTAAAACAATTTTGTGAAATAGGTATTTCTCTTGCCCCTATTTTAAAGATTAGGAAACTGAGGCTAAATGAAGTTAAGTGATGAACTCACAATCCTAATATTATTTCATGTATGAAACAGAATTTGAACTCGGGTCTCTTGACTCCAAATCTAGTCCTCTATTCCTTAAAGCAATCTAGTAAAACAAAAAAACAAACAATAAGTAAATAAATATCCCTGATGATCTGTGTTCACTCCTTGATTTTTGCATTTCTCTTTGTTGTACTTCTATATGTCATTAAAATTCTTTTTTTTTGTTTTGTTTTCTTTGTGATAGTGATGTTTTCATACATCACTGTCACAACTCAACATATCTCTTTATCCCTATTCACCAAATAGGAGTCCCCTGTAAAAATAAGTATAGCCAAACAAATAGATTAACATATTTTTCGCTTGAAAATTTAAGTTGCATTCTCCAAATCTAGTATATCACCATTTTGCCAAAAGGAGCATAGTGTGTGTGTATCCATGCATGCTTAATTGTGTGTATATTTGTGAATTATATTGATTCCATACAGCATTTTTGAAGTCTCGGAGTATGACACTTTTATATATTTTTAGATATATATTTACGAAGTATACCTATATTTAAAATCTAGGGTTTGATACTTTGGGCAGCATAAGATAAAAACTATTTTCTCGGCTCATCCTACATGGTGTAGTCCCACCACAGAATTTGAAGATAATGGCTAGATTAATTTCAGCCTCTTTAGCTTCCTCCCACCAAAGATTTTTTACACAAAACATAAATATCTTACAAAAATTTATGAGCAAATACTCAAATAGAAAATAGAGTGGGGAAGGGAATTACAAATTACAATAGACCATATGTAACTGTCTTTCATGGAACCAGAAAAACTTGCTTAGGGGTAGGAGTAGGGCTGCATCCCAAACTTCAGACTCAATGGGCATGGGCTTTATTTTTGAAATCTGCAAGAAAAGACTGGTTTCTTTGGAAATCATATCATTTTATGCATTACAATATTCATTAAGTTTCTATAATTATGATGTCTTATAAGTACTAATAAATAATGCCAAAGTTCATATTCTCAAGTCTGAGATAATTTATGTGTGCATACATATATATATGTGTGTGTGTGTGTGCACATATATGTATCCTTACCTCTAAAGATTGAAAGCTTTCTATTAACTTTTATCTCGTTCATGCTACACTCTCCAAGTGATAATTATACTGTCCTTTACGTACTTCTAAATTTGCTTCTAGTGTAAGCAATATAAGAAGATATTGAATATAATTGAATATAAGAAAGATATATCTATCTTTCAATAATATGTAATTAATAATATTTAATTAATAGAGTATTTTTCTTGTATTCTCCTTTGGGATACTTCTAATCAAAAGAGAATTTCAATAATTTTAGGTAACTATCAAATTAAAAGAACATTCTCACATAATTTTCTGAAATATTTATTATCAGTATATTTTATGTGAAAGTATATTACAATACAGATTCCATACGTTTTTACTCAGTATATTCATTTAAAGACATATTCTAAATCTAAGTCTAACTTAAGTTTTGAAAAGAAATAATATTTTCAAGGTGTTTTTGTTGCTGTTTAATTTTTTCAGTCATGTCTGACTATGACCTTTTTTGGGGTGTTCTTGTCAGAGATACTTGAGTAGTTTAGAATTTCTTTCTCCAGATTATCTTACAGATGAGGCAATTGAGGCAAACAAGGCTAAATGACTTGCCAGGGATCACATAGCTCATAAATGTCTGAGTCTAGATTTGAACTCAGGTCTTCCTGATTCCAGGGTTGACATTCTATCCACTTTTCCATCTAGCTGCATAAGATATAGTGTGCCTTTTACAGGAATTATGCTTTAAGTTTTGGGCTTCATGTTTAACTCAGCACTTCGAGCTACCAAATTACATTTAAATATTGTTTGATTTATACTTTCATCTCCCAAAAGTTGTTCACCAAGTGATAGGATGACTTTTTCTGCCCCTAGATATTCATGCAGGCTGTCTATTAGAGATTGAGTGTGAAAGAGAGTGGCAGGATTGAATTTTTTTTTTTAAAGGGACACACCTAGGTCAATGAAATTATACATATTTTAAAGCACTAAAGAGTTACGGCTATCTGAGAAACCTATTGATAATCACTTTCATAGAAGATAGTCTGATACTTAGCAATATTAACAATATTTATTATTCTCATTTTATTTATTATTGTACTCATTATTTTAAACATAAAACAGTAAGTAATAAACTATGTCATAACTTGAAGACAAATAATTTTTGCTTAATTCCTTTGCAACATTTTCCCTAACTACATAGAATCACAAGAGCAATGAGTGAATGTCAAATTCAGTTGTCTGGAATTTTGTAACACATTTCTATTAGAATGCACAGCTGTCATTGACAATAATAGAATTATGTATCCTAATGGTATGTAGTAAAGTTGTAATTACATTGAGGTTCTAGTGTATTCTTAAATTATAAATCAGATTAGTACCAAATGAGAAGGGGGGAGGGATAAAAACATTTACATTGAGCAGAAATAAAATTAGTACTAGTTCTTGTAGACAATTGAAATAAAATATTTTTAGCCATTCTCCAATCAATAAATGGTCAAAGGATATGAACAGACAATTTTCAGAGGATGAAATTAAAACTATTTATAGTCATATGAAAAGGTGCTCCAAATCACTATTGATCAGAGAAATGCAAATCAAGACAACCCTGAGATACCACTTCACACCTGTCAGATTGGCTAAAATGACAGGAAAAGTTAA